>NGKF01000001.1:4226110-4298761 GCA_002162555.1 Monilinia aucupariae
TACGGATAAGAAAGAGGAGTAAGGAATGTGCTAGAAGTACAGGAATAACACCAGGGATAGTCATATCCCGTGACAATAATTTATTAATCTCGCGTATTATTGTAATGTTTCTCTATAGTATATATAGCGGCGTTGCTATTGTTTGGAAAGCGGGCATTGATTTTTGGGTATTAGAAATGGATGCTTAAGTACTAGAGATACTAATGATCGCTTTTGATTGAGAGGATTGAGTATTAAGTATTGTAGTTAATCTTGTTTGATATAAAATCGAGCGAAAAAGCGTTCTCTTTGTTGTTTTCCTTTTTTTGTTTAAAGCGTTTTGTAAAGCGGAGAAAATGAAGTTAAACAAAGATGGGTTTGTAGAAAGTAATCGTTTACTTTTTCTTATTATAAATCTATTTAGTGTATATAATGCTATCTTTTTTGTTTAAACAAATTTATTGCTTAGTTTTCGGCAATTAAATTTATTCTATATATAATGGTTGCTTTTGCAATTAACGCATTTTCATTCTTTTTTATATTCAAAGCTTTTCTTTAAGTATATATTTATTCAATGATCTTTCGTACAATTATTGCATACTATTTTCTTTGTATATGATTGAGATCTATAATGATTTAGTTTCTAATAATTATAGCATTTGTTAAAGATATAAATAATATCGTATAAACTTGTTTTATACTATTAGGATTTATAGAATAAACTATCTACTAATATCGCATTGACCATTTTCGGAGAAATTAAAACCAATACCAAGGATAATATCTTTTTTTCTTTTGTATTACATCGAATTAGCCAAAACAAATAATCGATTTTTAAGCTTAATTTTGTATTATCGATTTTCAATTGTAAAATGAACTTTCATTATAAAAAATCCTCTTTGTTTTTACCAATTATATCTATACGAACACTATATATTATGATTTAATGAATTGATCTTTTGGCTTTAGCATTAAAGAAAAAATAATGAAGCTATTCCGGGTTATTTACAATTATATTATATCCCTCTTTAGTTTTTGTAATAACTATAAACTTAATATTTATTATTCTATATATGCCTATCGTTTAAATTGTAAGGATAACAAGATTGATCCGGGTAATAAATTCTTTATTTATTATTTCTTTTAAAATTCCAATTTCCATTAAATCGATTTGGATTTTATAACTATTAAAGCTATAAATTAATATGGGTTTATAAATTAGACTTTGTATATTGGTATATTATATAACCATCGAAATGTTCCCCAGCAAAGCAATCTTTGCTTATGATTTCTATTTCGGGGTTTTTTAAAACTTTTGTTTTATCCCTTCGAATCGGTTTGCTATTTGGGCTTATAGCGATATACTATACTTTCCTTTGAAAAAAGTAATTCAAACATTAAAAAGTTTTTTTGTATAGTTATAGATCGTTTTCAACAAAACGCGTTGGTTCTTTGTAGAATTATTGATTGTTTTCAAAAATATTAATATCGTTTAAATAATGATTATATAAGATATTATAGTAGAAAGTTTGTTGATAAGTAAACAAGGTTTACCCGGCTCATTTTCGGATATTGTAGCTCAACGGGAATTTAAATCCGGCGTTAGCAAAGTTGCTATTTCGATTCTGGATGAACTGATTTTATAAGGGGGATTCGGGGAATATTCTGATGATAATCTGATGCGAATTGGGTTTTATTTTCAAAAATTTCAATTGCTTACTTTTTTATGTTTAAGTACTATAGTAAGTACCCGTATAGAGTTATATATAACGAAAACGAACAAAATGATTAATATAGCAATAAAGAGCGTGTTACCAATCTAAAGGATTATGTTTATAATGATTAGTTTATGTAATGCGGGTTTTTCGCTTTACGAAATAGTTTTAGAATATATTCGTATTAATATAACTTTTCGATTTAAAAGATTAGATATATATCACCCGCTTACTATACGCTTAGTTACATTAAAGTATTATATGCAACGCGGTATAAGACTATAGATAGTAGATCGATTACTTTTAAAAGCGTTTTGTTTAATTCTTTTCTTTTTGCATTATACTTCTAAATATAAAACGAACTTTATAAAAAGAATAAATAAAGAAACGATAGCGAAAAACTTTATTAATGAATAGAATGTTTTACTTCTTAATATAACTATTATCTTTTTCGATGGGTTTGAATTGTACAATAATACGAGCAAACATATAAATTACAATTACGCGATCTACTAAAAACAAGATCTCATTGTTATTAACAAAAGCGTGATTAATATATTTTTATACGTTTTCGATATAAAAGCAATAAATGCTTTAAAAAAGCTACAAAAAGCGTTAATATTACTAACTATTATAGATATACAAAGATGACTTTGTATTAATAGCATTTCGATGATATAATACAAGCGTATAAATACTTCGAATACTTTATAATGAGCGTTTTTAAAAAGCTATAAACTTATTAATCAATATATAGTTAAAATATAATAGTTCTTTAAACACTAAAAGATTATTAGCAACGAAGCAACGAATAGATTAACAAACGCGAATGCGAAAAGCGATATAATAGATTTAGGGCCCATTGCGTAATCAACGATCAACGGGATAGATTTGATAGTACAAAGCTTAATCCGCAATGCGACGGATAATTAGTAAAGCAAAAACAAGCTTACATTAGTAGAAGAATATTGTAAATAGCAATTGAATTATATATTTAAAAAGCTTATAAAGTTTAAATTTACTAAATCAATATTATATAAATTATTAACACTGCAATCTAAACACAACGATTTTGAGGCTTATTATAAGCGTTTCAAACACGAAAACATAAAAACTCATTGCTTATACAATAAAGCTAAAACCCTTAAACATTTTGTTTTTTGCGAGATCTTTACCAAAAGGTTTCATTTATAGCTACTCAAACCCGCCCGTTTATTAGCGATCGCTTAGAAAGGATACGATTATATACAATAACTTTTCGTTTTCTCAAAAGAATTCAAACGTTTTGTTGCAATAATACGATACTTTACGTTTTGCAATCGAGAGCTTAATAGCATCCCGGATAGCACTCAACGCAACGCTTTATCCGATCCTTTTTTTACCCCCCCTTTCCCTCTTTTTATCCTCTACTTTATTTTGAAGCTTAATCTAAAGCGCGATTTATAAAGCACAGTATAATACTTTATACGATAATACAAAAACTACAACTTAATATAATAATTGCTTTTTTAGTGTTCTTTACTAATACAATTATTATACAATCTAATACTTATTCTTTTTAAGTATAATAAGCAAAAGCTAACCTTTTCAATGCAAAACGTTTTTTTAAATAGCGGAAGAAAGCTGTTTAATAAAGCTAAAGTTGTAAAAGACCGTCGGGAGAAAACGGCTTTAATACTTCAATTTAACGATGTTATACGATATATACTTAAATAGTGAGCTTCTAAGTCTACAACTTATTAGTGTATCACCCGTTTCTAGTACCCTTCGGGAGGTCAAGAGCCTAGCTAGTTTATATAGACGTTAAACATAATAAATAAATAAATAAATAAATAAATAAAGTATACAAATGTTCTTTTGTAATTATCGATAATAATCTTATATAGTTTTAAGCTTTATTAGAAAAATATATCGCTAAACGAATCGAGTAATATTAAATAATTAAACTAGCTATTCGTTGTTCGCCAAATATATATTTATATTATATTTAACAATTGACAAATATCCTTGGCTTGAAAACTATCCATTACAAAATAAAAGAGCTAGATAGTAGATTGGCGGAAGTTTATACGAAAAAAGATATAATCGATAAGATGCATATTTCTAAAGAGTTTTATAATTGGTTTAAACCTTATACTATTGCAAAAAAAGCTTGATATTAATAAACTTTTAATTTGTTAGTTTTTCAAAAGCCTTTTTTTAATATAATAAATTCTTTTGTATATTTAAACGTTTGCAAAAAGCTATTATTGATAAAGTTTGCTTGAATCTTGGCTTCGATATCAAATATTCTCGACGATTCGATTAAAAATGATATTTGAACTTTAATCAAAATGTACTAATATTATTATTATTGAAAAAAAAGGGATTATAGTTTTCTATATTGTAAAAGGGAAGAAGGTAAGGGGTGAAAACAACAATCAAAAACAACAAAAAGAATGGCTTTCTGGGAAAGAGCAATATAACAAAAGAGGAGTAAGGGCTAGGGTCGGTTAGAACGGTTATGAACGATGAAGAAGGGAAAAATAATTAGAATGAATAGTTTAGGTTATAATGGATATATATATAATCAAGAAAAAAGGTAGTAAAGAAAATAAAACTTAATAAACAAAATATAATATGGTGATCTAAAATATAGAATAAAAAGAGTATAAATATTTCTTATAAAAGGCAAGGTTATGTAAAGATATTAAGTTCGAATGGTTAAAGTTATTTTATAGTTTTATATTCTTTTTTATTTTATCTATTGATTAATTTCGATTAATCAAAAACAAAAAACAAAAAAAAACCGCGAAAACAAATTTAATCTAATCTATATATCAATAAGTAAACTAATATATTTATTTTGTTATATTAATAAAATGCTTTAACAAAATTCATCGATTTAACATTCTTCAATACTAACTATCATACTTTACGAATTTGCAAAATATTATTTTGCAAATCCATTGCATTTCGAATCCATTATTTCGATTTCAAACATTTCGAGAATCTATAATCATTTGCTTCGTGTAGTAAGCGATTCCTTTAATGCATAAAACGGTTTTGATTTGCGAGTAGATTGTTGTAATGATTTCTTTTCCTCAATGCGTTATCTCTTCTTCGAAGATCCTAGATCTCTATTATCTTTAAAGGATCCATTTTGAAAATTATAAATATTAAAGTTTGAGAAATACAAATGATTAGACTTTTGGTCATCGAAAATAAAATGGGAAAAAGCAATGAATTCTTCATTTATAGAAAAATCGATATTTAGTTTTGATATATAAACTATTGTTAAACAACCAAAAAATAAATGTTTTTTATATATTTTTTTTCGTTTTTCTATTTCTTTAAAGATTTGTATAAAAAAGGCTAAAGTATTCTTTTTCAACTTTTTATATCACAAATTAAACTATTTTTTCGGTTTCTATAATAATTCCAAAGCGCTTTTTTTTATCAATATATCATCCCAAAACAAAATTCCTATAAATGTTTGCTTAACAAGATATACAAAAAATATGCAAACATTTATCGGAAAGTTAAATATTATAAATCTTCCTTTTTTCGATATATTTTTATTAAAGATTAGCACCAAATCACAATATGATTTAAGTATCGCTGGATATGATATACTATTTTCAAAAAAAAGTAAAGATTGATTATTATCGTTATATATTATAATTATATAAAAAACTATAAAAACATATAAAAGCTTAATATTTATAGCAACTATACTAATCTTAATAATTGCTTCCAGGGCCAATATATCTATTGAATTTGTAATAACTTTCCAATTCAACTTTATATTTTTTTTTATAACTTTGTAATTCTTGAAGTTAATCTTGAATAATAATGATTGTTATTCTCCAATATCAAATAATGAAGCTTTAGGGAAAGTTTTAATTAATTCAATTGATCAAAAAATGTTAATTTTTTTTATTAAAATAGAAAAAGAACGGGTTTAATACTCGACTTTATGATTATTATAAAAAATAAAGGATATAGTTATACTATATAAACTACGCTTTTTTTTTAAACCAAAAATATCCAAAACATTGTTATATATAAACAAATAATTAAAATTTCCAGTCGAAATATACTTTATTATAAAGAAAAGAATTATTAACAAACAATACTCCTCATCAAATCTTTATAAGGTCGTTTTTTATCAAAAAGCCAAATCAATATATACAATTTGTTACATTAAAAAGAAATAAGCTATATATAAAAAATTATAATCCTTTTCCTTTCAGCGATAATAATATTGATACATTTTAATTAAAATTCGAATATCATTTTTAATCAAATCGTTGAGAATGTTTAATATCAAAATCGAAATCCAAGCAAATTTTATCAACAATAGTACCCCGCGAATATTCAAACATACAAAAAGATTTATTACATCAAAAAAAGGCTTTTGAAAAGCCAACAAATCAAAAGTTTGTTAATGTTAAACCTTTTTTGTAATAACATAAGGTTTAAATTAACTATAAAACTTTTCAGAAATATATATCTTATCGATTATATTCTTTTTCGCACAAACTTCCGCTAATCTACTATTCAATTCCTTTACTTTGTAACAGACAATTTCCAAATCAAAGATATTTACCAATTATTGAATATGATATAAATATATATTTAGCGGACAGCGAATAGTTAGTTTAACCATTTAATACTAACCGATTTGTTTGGCGATATATTCTTTTAATAAAGCTTAAAACTATACAAGATTGTTATTAATAGTTGCAAAAGAATATTTGTATACTTTAGGAGTAATATACTCATCAATTTTTTAATATTCAACAATATAATTGTTAAATTTAATAAAAGTCCGATGATAAATTATTATGGCGTTTATCAAGTTTGCTTTGCGATTAACTTTCTTAATCGGAATATCAATACCCAAATGTTTCTAAATCATTATATTATGATTTACCAATTCAATAAAAACATCCAAATCCATATTCTTAATCTCGAATATAGATATAAATCAAAAAAGCGTTTTTAACTAGTATTATTCATTGTTAACATCCAATAAACTATACTTATTATAAAAAAGGCCCAAATCTTTGGTTTTTTTATCAATCTATTCTATTTTAGCCTTTTTCTTTGATACAATTAGAATAACTTTTTTGAATTTAGAAAGCATAACCCATTGATTAATACAATATCTTCATTTTTGTATTTCTAACAATCGATACATTAATTTACTATTGATATTATCGATTGTATTTGTAGGTTCGAAAGTTTTAGTAATGGTATATAAATCTTTAGTAAACCGAGAACCTTATTTGAAGATAAGCAATAAAGCTAAAGGTTTATTAATAGGAAATTTTATTTAATGATTCATAATATTGCTTAAGTATTTTTTACGTTTATATCAAATATCCTTTACCTTCTTGATAACAATTATATTATTCTTCAAATAATCTTTTTGAAAAATATCAATAGTAAACTACATTTTATCTTAAACTATATCGGTCATCAATTTATTCATAACTTTTTCAAATTTATATTATAAAGTTAATACAAAATAATTAAAGGAAATGTATGCGTTATATTGCAATTCAATAGGTTGGTTTTTGCATTACTTCAAAATTTGCAAAAAGTGATTGAATTTTTCTGTATATTATACTTTAATAATGGTTAAGAGGGTTGCAAATCGTTAATTAGCTTTATTACGTTTAATCTCCTCAATTGGCGAAAATCTTGGTTTATCTATTATAAAAAACAAAGAATATAACAAAAATAAGAAATTGTAATATTAAAGAGTAAAGAGATACAAAAGATTTAATATAAAAACATAAAGAATCTTATAAAAAAATTAAGATTTATAAATATAAAAGAAACTAAAAAATTAATAGATTAATAGAAAAAACAATTATTTAAAAGCAAAAAAATTAATATCGAAGTTAAAGAGTTATAAAGTTAATAATACAAAAGGGTATAAAGATCGAAATATAATATATAAAAAAGGTTATTATTATTAAAGAAAGGAATTGAAATGAAAGGGAAAGAAAAGTATTGATATAATAAAAAAACAAATTAAACAAAAGCAATATGTAATATAAACAATCAATAAAGGAAAATAAATGATTTAATACAAATAAAAAAAAATGAAAATTACTTTATCAACGAAGTAATTGCTTTATTTACTAGTGAATAATATTGTTTTTGATAACAAATAATTTATTTATTTGAAATGAAATAACAAATCACAAATGGTTTCGAATAACAACTTCGAAGGATTTGGTTAATCCATTAGACAATAGTATTGAAGATTTGGTCAACTTATTGAACAACAGCATCGAAGATTTGGTTAACCTATCGAACGATAATATAAACTGATATTTTTGATAAAACTGAACTTTAAAATTAAGACTTTGCATCAAATTCGAAAAGTTCAAGATTTTGTTTATATAGATCCTAATCTACGAAAAAGGATTTCGATAGCTAGATTAAACTAACAAAGTAATTGATTTCTTTTAGATATTGGATTATTATTTACTAACTAATCTATACTTTCCAAAGTTTATCCAATAAATCTTTTAAACAAAGAAACTAAAGCTTTTAAAAAATCTTTAATCTTCAAATTGTTATCTTTAATCTTGTTCAGCTTTATTGAAATAACCATATTATTACATTGAATAAACTTTTTGAATCTATTATTTATATAAATTCTATGCAAATAAGTTCTATTCAGTTCCTTCAAAATATAAATGTTTTTATTTATATTTACTTTTGCTATTCGATAAGGTTTAAATTATTAATATATAAGTTTTCGTTTTCTTAATATACTAATTTTGCTTAATAGATTATTATGTAAAACCATATCGTTTTGTTTAATATTTTTTTCCGTTGCATTATAATCTTTGTTAAAACGTTTTTTCCTATTAAATTGATAACGTTTTTTGCGTAATGTAGTTTCTCGAATATCTTTATCCTTTATTTTAAATTGGCGTATATAAACAATTAACAAATTGAATCTCGTCTTTATAATATCCTAATCTAGAACTTTCTATATGTAATATTTGGTTTCGATTAGTAAAACAGGATGTCGGTTATAGATTATATAAAAAGGGGTAAAGTTGGTAGATTTATGAATAATAACCTTATTAATTATTAAGATAGCGTTTAAATGCTGAAATCATTTTCTTTTCCTTTTCGTTGTTTTGGTTAAGCCATTTTTCAATAATTAATGTTTATATTCTATTACTTCATTTGTTTTCGAATTGTATATTGAAATCTAGATTTTGTTGATTCTATATTTTGCTACAAAATATTTTATATAATCTTTGTTCTTAGGCTTTTTATTCATAACGACTTTTCCAAATATACTATATCGATAAACAATATTCCAAAGAAATAATGCGATATTCTTCGAATTGGCAATGCGTAAAGACTTTGCTTTAACCCATTCAAAAAGATCATTACGCAAAACCACTAAGTATTTATAACCATTGTTAACAAGTATATAAATGATATCTAGACCGCATTTAATCTAATATATACTAACCCAAATCGGATATAACAACTTTTCCTTAAAATCTGACTTGCGAAATTGATAATTAGAATAAGTTTTAATAAACGCTTTAACTTTTTAAAACATATTTGTTTAATAATATAGTTAATAAACCTTGTTGAATATACTTTTCATTTCTTTATAATCATATATATCATGCAAATGAAAGATCAATTTTAAGTATTCATTCTTATCATCGATGATTTATTGATGAGGTATATTTTTTGATCTATTTTTAAATAAATATTTATCTTGTATATTGAATCCTAAAGCTTTTTTTTTAAACTTTCCAAAATCTAATATTATTATACTTGTTAACTTTTGTAGAGTTAATAAATAGAAAGCGATTTTTTGATTATTTTTTGAGTATCTATTGTATAGTATAATACTTTGCGAATTCGTAAAGTTTCGCGAATTATTTATTATTACAACATTGTTAAGCTCTTTAGCGATCCAATCATTAATATTTATTTTATTTTTAAAAGAATCAAAAAAACTTTAAGATCGTTTTGATAATCCATCGGCAACAATATATAATACTCCCTTGATATATTTAATCTCAAAATTGAATAATCGAATCCAAGTAATTCATTTTGTAACCAAAACTCTAGATAAATCAATAGTAGTACAATTGAATTGTACAATCAAAACTTTAATATTAATCTCAAAAATAAAATATATACTATAAAGATCAAATTTAAACTTTTGTAAAGTTTTTAAAATACTATAACATTCTCTTTTAATTGCATTGTAATTCCTTTCAATAGTATTCCAATCGAGTTAATTGATTTATTCGGGACGACAACGATATATCACGATACAGCGCTATATAGTATAAAATATATGTACGAAAGAGATATAAAGCGTTTTCTCAAGCCATTATAGCAGAAACGAGCTTCATCACATTAACAAAGGGATTGCGGGTGGTCAATAACAACTATACGCAACAACGAGATCTTTTTTTGCCTATTCTTTTTTAAACTCGAATTAAGGAAAGAATTAAAAGCATATCGTTTTTCTTTATTGTACTCAAAAGGCTACAACAATTGATAGTCTTTTAAAAAGTTAATAAGTTTTTATAAAAAGCTAAACAACAAATAACAATCTATTGCAAGTATATAACCACATTCGTTAACTTTTTGGAAAAGATTGTTAAAACCTTTACCAAAAAAGAAATGCATATTATTACACCAATCCAGAAAGCGATTCTAATATACATTATAAACATTTTTGTAACAAATATTACCACAAATCCAAAAATCTTTAAAGTATAAAAAAGTATAACAATAATCGAAACGTTTATAATATGAATAGGAATCGTAAAGATTTTTAAAACTGGTAGACCATTGATCGCTTTTCAAAGCAGGGCTTTTAAAGCAAACTTTGCAAAGAAAAATGTTATCAAAGTAATAAAAATAAATAAACGCATTTTTATTAAATATACCCTTTTTATAGATTTATATTACAATAACCCTTTTCTAATTCGAAAGAATTTAATTAAAGCTATCCTGAATATCAAAAACGGAAATATTTTGAAAATAGTAGAATGCAAATCGAGCTGAGTATTATATTTCAAATCTTTAAAAATAAAAAACACTTTAATAAAAAATATTTATAAATCAAAGATCTACAAAATCATTAAAGTTATACGCTTTGATTTCTCGGAAATATAGTATAGCCATTGCATATATTCGATATTAAACACTTTGTTTAATGCGATTGATGGATGGATCGAAATTACTAAGGAGATGGTAGAAAAAAAGGCCCGGATTCAAACTAGTATTACCCCGGTAAGATATTTCAAAAGTTTCGGAAACGGTGTAAAGAATATTTAAGTAATTAGTTTTATTACTTCAACCGCTTTTTTTCGTTTATTTGAAATTATTCTTTTTTTTACTTTTTTATTTCTTTGTAGCCAAGTGAAGCTTTACAAATAAGGTTGTTAAACTTACTATAATATTTATTGTTATATAAAACCTATACAATGCAATAATTGTAGTATCGCAAAAGCTAAGCATTAAGGATTGATATACAAGTTATGCCTAGCGTTTGCGAAATGTAACGAATGTTACGATTTGTTCTCAATAGGATATAAAGGTTGCTTGTTGGCGCTTTGCAATATAACCGGAGGTAAACTATAGTGCAATTTGATTAAAGCTTAAATAGAACTGATCCGCAAAAACAATCGAATGGTTCAAAAAGTATACGCTTTAGAAATAGCTATATATATTGTGTAAATAATATGTACATTTCAAATAAAGGCTCAAAACTTTTAAACGTTTTAAAACACGCAAAGCTTTATACAATTAAGCGTCGCTCGAACCCCGGCGTTTATCCATATCGAGATCCAGATACTAGCGATTCCGAAGAAAATAAACGATAATTTCAAATATGTAATAGATATAGTGATATCGCAAAATAAAGCATTGAAACGCTTTAAGACAACTTTAAATCAAATGAATCTGAAGCTTTTGTTACAAAACAATATGCGCAAAGTTTACGTTAAAAATGCGATGAATATCGACAATAACGATATTGCAATAACTATATAATTGATTAAAGCTATCGATCTTTTTAATAAGTAAAAGCCTGGACCGGCATAACAACAAAAATTGCGAGGATAATCCGATCCTATATATAACAATGGTATAAACAAATGTAAAGAAAAAAGCGAGGGTATATAATATTTTGCTTTAATTTGTTTATAAAAACGAAGCGGATATAATTTGTATTTAAAAACCTTAAAGTTTACTGGGTATTAAGATATAGAATCATTTGATATACAAATGTTATACTTTTTACAATTCGTAGAAATCGAAGGGAGTAGTTGAAAAGGAAGCCAAGCAATTAAAGATTATATTATATATATAGCAAAAAGCCGCGATATAAACGCAATAATAATGTAATGAACGTTATAGGGATATAGTATAACTTGAAATAAACGATCATCATATAGTTAATATCTATTGTAAACCCAATATTATAGTAATAATATATTATACAATGGGTATTACTCTAATGCTTTGTATGTTGATGGGAAGGGATTTTAATACGAAATATAATATTTACGAACCAAGGGTGTTATCGGCTATTCAAAAAGCTTCGCTTATTAATTGGTTATAGGAGATTAATATAAACTTTATTGGCGAAATGAGGATATTTATTTATCACGTAAAGCATGTAATTGATTTTATTTTCTTTAATATACTTTTTGTAAAGACGATAATGCGTCGGGATATGGATTGCGGATCAAACCATTACATATAGGTTATTACTATTTCAGAACAAAGTATAGCATTTAGCAAATACATTGGATATAAAATCATTGAAAGCGGCTTATATACGTTTACTAGTCTAATAGAAAACGAAGCATATTGGTTATCGAAAATCGAAAATATTATTACGGATATCGAATTGAAAATAATTGTGGAGCAGCTTATTAATCTATTCCAACAATTGATACGGATTGTAAAGCGATTAGTAAGCGATCGAGTATAATCAACGCTTTAATAAACCGATAAGAGTGCAACAGTGTATAGTTTATATAAATGCTTTAACAAAACCTTCGAGGATAAAAAACGAATGTTTATTGCAATGCGTAAAGCGAAAAGAAAGTATTAAAAAAGAGTAATCGATAATGCATTGGATAATGTAGATTTGTATAAAATAGTAGATTAATATAAAGCGATCTCTTTCTTTAAAGTTTCGTTGTTTATAATCAATAACCAATCGATTGAAAATACAAAAAAGAAAGTACAAGCTTTATTAAACAAAGTATTATACAAATACAATAGTATTAACGATTTGGAAGCGGATTCGATATTAGAAAATTATACTTTTATTTTCTTTTGGAATATTATTATATTCTTTAAAAAGATAAAACGAAATATTATCAAGATTTTAAATATTTCGTTAAAAGTTAATAGAATTACAATTAAACTTTTGAAAGTTTACTAAAATAATATTAAAGAATATTTATACAATCTCTTCGAATATTATTTTAAAAAAAACTATTTTTTTAAAGTTTAACGATTAATCGAAATAATAATATTACTTAAAATCGATAAGAAAGATAAAAGCTTTGTACGCTTTTAATGTTCAATAACTTTATTATCCTGCGTAAACAAAGGTTTAAAACGAATTATTGCAAAACGAATAATATGAATATTATTAACGTATAGTACGCTAAATCTTTAATATTGCAAAGCTTTGTCTAAACAATCGGCTATAGATCTAATTATAGTATTCGTATACAATATAGAATACGCCTTTACTAAGAAACGGGAGGTTACATTGGTTACAATGAATGTTTAAAGTGTATTCGATATGTTGCTACTTTAGCAATTATTAAAGAAAATGCAGAATCAAAACTAGTCTATAGCTTTTTTGAAATTGGTTCAATTATTTTTATAGGATCGCAAAATAATAGTTAAATTAAAAGATATATATATAAACGAATTGCAAGTATAATGTAGCACTCTTTAAAGTTTGCTTTTATCCCCAATGCTTTATATATTTTATTTGGCGGAACTTTTGAATTAGAATTAAGTTTTTCGTTTCGGGTATACGAACAATATTGTGTTGTATAAAATAGACAATACATTGGAAGAGAATACTACAACTATTACGCAAGATATGTAAAAGATCAAAGCGTGGGGATAGATTAATAAAATCGCTTTTGCGTTCGAAAAGTTGAAAATGATATACTTTATTCGTAAGTGTTATATATATATCCCGGAAATGGTTATCTCTTTTACATTAATTATACAATCTATAATAAATATACCGAACGATATAAAGTAACCGACGTTGAAATGATTAAGAGTATAGCTTAATTGTAAGCTTATATTCAAAAGGTATATTACAAAACAAATAGAAAAGGCATGGAAAGTAGCATTGTATATTAAGCATTTTGCTAATACGCAATACAGGCTCTTTACGGCCTTTCTACGAAAAACCATTATCATATACGTTTTACTTTCGTTATTATACAAAGTAAAGGCTTGATACTCGGAACAAACAAGATTAAACGCAGGTGACGATTATTTACGAAGCACTATAGTAAACATTTGTATAAGGTTATATATAGCGAAAGCGAACAAAATAATTAATATAGTAATAAAGAGCGTATTACCAATTTAAAGAATTACGTTTATAGTAACTAATCTATGCAATATAGACTTTCCGCTTTGCAAAGTAGCTTTAGAACATATTCGTATTAATATGGCTTTTCGGCTTAAAAGGCTGGATATACGTTACTCGCTTATTATACGCTTAATCGCATTAGGGTATTATATGCAATGCGGTACAAGGTTACAGACAATGGACCGGCTACTTCTAAAAACGCTTTGTTCAATCCTTTTTCTTTTGCATTATATTTTTGAGTATAAAACGAACCTTATAAAAGGGATAAACAAGGAAACGGTAGCGAAAAGCTTTATTAATTGATGGAACGCTTTATTCTTTAATGCGATTACTATTTTTTCCGATGGGTTCGAATCGTATAATAACGCGGGCAAATATATAAACTACGATTACATGATTTACTAAGGATAAGATTTCGTTGTTACTAGTAAAGGCGCAATTAATATACTTTTGTACGTTTTCAATATAAAAGCGATAAATACTTTGAAAAGGCTACAAAAAACATTAATATTACCAATTACTATAAATATACAAAAATAGCTTTATATCGATAACATTTCGATAATATAATACAAATGCGCAAATGCTTCGGATATTTTACAATAAACGTTTTTGGAAAGCTATAAACTTATCGATCAACATATGGTTAAGATACAATGGTCCTTTAAGCATCAAAAGATTATCGATAACAAAGCAACGGATAAACTAATAAACATAAGCGCGAAAAGCGATATAGTAGATCCAGGGCTTATTATACAATCAATGATCAGCGGGATAGGTTCAATAATACAAAACTTAATCCGCAATACAACGAACGAATAATGAAACAAAAACAAACTTATACTAGCGAGAGGATATTGTAAATGGTAATTGGATTATACATTTAAAAAGTCTACAAAATTTAAATTTGCTAAATCAATATTATATAAGCTATTAACATTGCAATCTAGATATAGCGATTTTAAAGCTTATTATAAACGTTTTAAACATAAAAATGCAAAAACCCATTGTTTATATAATAAAGCTAAAACCTCTAAACATTTTGTCTTTTACAAAATCTTTATTAAAAGGTTCCATTTGTAGTCGTTTAAACCCGCTCGCTCATTAACAATCGCTCGAAAAAGGCATAATTATATACGACAATTTTTTACTTTTTTAAAAGAGTTTAAACGTTTTATTACAATAATATAATACTTTACGTTTTGTAATCAAAAGCTTAATAATACTTCAAATAGCATTTAATGTAACGCTTTATTTGATCCTTTTTTTACCCCCTCTCTTCTCTTTTTATTCATTGTTTTGCTTGATTATTACAATATAAATACATCATCTTTATGATTTTGCTTTTTTTTTTATAAAACAAACGTAGTTACAAAACACATTATATAACAACGCAATACATCCCACCATCGATAGATACGCGCAATAATACTCTGCGAAATTCGTAAAATATTAACATTTGCGAGAAGCATACAAAACGCGCTTTTCCAACCAGAATGATGAAAACAAGCTTTACTATGTTTGCAAAAACGATATGGATGATCGATAATAATTATACGCAATAACGCAACCCGTTTTTGTTTATTCTTTTTCAATTATAAACCAAAACTAAAACAAAGTTTATATTTATCTTTTTTATTGTACTTAAAAAACCAAAAAGATTAATAACTTTTTAAAAAATCAATAAACTTTTATAAAAAACCAAATAACAAATAATAACCTGTTACAAATTTATAATTGTATTTGTAAACTTTTTAAAAAAGATTATAAAAACTCTTATTCAAAAAAAGATATATATTATTCTATCTATTCAGAAAACGATTTTGGTATATATAACGAACGTTTTAATAATAAATATAATATTCAAAGACAAGGAAAGCTTTAAAATCTCTAAAGCGAAGGAAACAATAACTTCGCTTTTTATAATCTAAACAAAAATCGTTAAAACCTTTAGAATCAGTGGGCCTTTGGTCACTCTTCAAAGTAAAGCTTTTAAAGCAAACTCTACAAAAAAAACCATTATCAAAATAACAAAAATAAATAAATATATTTTAGCGAAATATATTTTCTTTATAAGTCTACACCGCAACAATTTTTTTTTAATCCAAAAAAACTTAATTAAAACTATTCCGAATATTAAAGACAAAGATATCCCGGAAATAATAAAATACAAAACAAATTGAATATTGCATTCTAAATCTTTTAAAGTAAAGAACATTTTGATAAAGAATATTAATAAATCGAAAATCTACAAAATTATTAAAACTATATATTTAAACTTTTTAAAGATATAGTATAATCATCGTATAAAGCAAATACTAAAAACTTTGTTTAATATAATTGATAAACAAATAAAGATTACAAAAAAAATAATAAAGAAAAAAACCCGGATTCAAACTAATATTATTCCGGTTAAATGCTTTAAAAGCTTTAAAAATGAAGCGGAAACTATTTGGATTATTAGTTTTACTATTTCAACCTTTTTTTTCCGATTATTTAAAACTACCCCTTTTTCTTTTTTTTTTCCTTTTTGCAATTAAATAAAGCTTTACAAATAAGACTATCAAATCTATTGCAATATCTATTATTATATAAAACCAGCGCGTTGTAATAATTATAGTATTGTTAAAGCTAAATATTAAAAGTTAATATATAAATTATGCGTAACGTTTGCGAAATGTAATGGTTATTATAATCCGTTTTTAGTAGGGTATAAAAACTGCTTGTTGACATTCTGTAGTATAATCGAAAATAAACTATAATGCAATTTAATTAAAGCTTAAATGGAATTGATCTATAGAAACAACTAAGCGATCTAAAAAGCGTATGCCTCGGGCACAACTACAAGTATTATATAAGCAATGCATACTTTTCAAGCAAAGGTTTAAAGCTTTACATCCCAAAATATACAAAGTATTATAAGCTTTATAGCTTCGCCAAGCGTTGCCCGGATCTTAACGCTTATTTATATTGAGATCCAAATATTAGCGATTTCAAGGGAAATAAGCAATAATGCAAAATGTACAACAAATGCATTAATATCGCAAAATAAAGTATCAAAACGCTTTAAAGCAATTCTGAGCCAAATAAACCTTAAGTTTTTGTTGTATAATAATGTATGCAAAGTATATATAAAAAATATAATGAATACAAATAACAATGATATTACTGCAACTTTACAATTGATTAAAACTATTAACCTTTACGTTGATAAATAATAATTTGAATTAATATAACAATGAAGACCATAAAAAAGGCCTTATCCTATATATACTAATAATATAAACAAATGTAAAGAAAAATGTAAGGGTATATAATATATTGTTTTAACTTATTTACAAAAACAAAATGAATATAGTATATATTCAAAAGTTATAAAGTTTATTAGGCATTAAAACGCAAAATTATTCGATATACAAATATTATGCTTTTTATAATTTATAGGAATTGAAAAAGGTAATTGAAAGAAAAGCCGAAAAGCCAAAAACTATAATGTATATATAGCGAAAGGCTGCTATACAAATGTAACAACAATGTAAAAAACGTAATAAAGATATAATATAGTTTAAAGTTAATGATTATCATATAATAAACATTTACTATAAGTTTAATACTATTGTAATAATAAATTATATGGTAAACATTATTTCAATACCTTATATATTGCTCGAAAGGGATTTTAACGCGAAATATAATATATATAAACTAAAAGTATCATTAACTATTTAAAAAACTATATTTTTTAAATAGTTCTAAAATATTAACATAGATTTTATCGACGAAGTAGAGATACCCATTTATCGCGCAAAGTATATAATCGATTTCATTTTTTTTAATATACTTTTCGCGAAAACGATAGTATACCAGGATATAGATTATAGATTAAATTATTTTATATAAATCATTATTATCCCAAAGCGAAAGATAACATTTAGCAAATATATTGGATATAGGGTTATTAAAGACAATTTATATACTTTTATTAATCTTATAGAAAACAAAGCTTATTGGTTGCCGAAAATTGGATTTATTATTACAAATACAAAATTTAATATAATTGCGAAGCGATTTATAAATCTATTTCAATGCGTAATATAGATTGCGGAGCGGTTGGCGGGTAACCGAGTACATTTAGCGTTCTAATGAACTAATAAAAGCATAATAGTGTATAGCCTTTATAAATATTTTAACATAACCTTCAAAAATAAAAAACAAATATTTAGTGCAACTTGTAAAGTAAAAAAAGAATATTGGAAAAAGATAATTGATAACGCATTAAAAAATGCGGATTTGTACAAAATGGTAAATTGGTATAAAACGGCTTTTTTTTTTAAAGCTTTGCTTTTAATAATGAATAACTAATCGATTAAAGGTACAAAAAAGAAAACGCAAGTGTTATTAAATAAGGTATTGTATAGGTACAATAGTATAAACAATTTAGAAACAAATCCGATATTGGAAAGTTGCGTTTTTATTCTTCCTTGGAACATTATTATATCTCTAGAGAAGATAAAACGAAACATTATCGAAATTTTGAATATTTTATCAAAAGTTGATAAAGTTATAATCCGGTTATTGAAAACCTATTGAAGTAATATTAAAGAACATATATATAATCTTTTCGAATATTGTTTTAAAAAAAACTATTACCCTAAAACTTAGCGATTAGTTGAAATGATTATATTACTCAAAATCGATAAGAAGGATAAAAGCTTTATTTGTTTGTAATATCCGATAGTTTTATTATCTTGTATAAACAAAGGCTTGGAAAGGATTATTGCGAAATAAATAGTATAAACATTACTAATATATAGTATATTAAGCCTTCAACATTGCAAAGCTTTACCTAAACGTTTGGTTATAAATCTAATTATAGTATTTGTATATAATATAGAATGCGTTTTTGCTAAAAAGCGAAAGGTTACACTAATTATAATGGATATGCAAAGTATATTCGATATGCTATTATTTTAACAATTATTAAAACGAATGCAAAATCAAAATTGGTTTATGGTTCTTTTGAAAATGATTTGTTTGTTTCTATAAAAGCGTAAAGTGATGATTAAACTCGAAAATGTTTATATAAACAAATCCCGGGTATAATATGGAACTTTTCAAAATTTGTTTTTATTCCCAATACTTTATATACTTTATTTAACAAAACTCTTAAATCAAAATCAAACTTTTTGTTTTGGATACATAAACGATATCGCATTTTACAAAATGAGTAATATATTGAAAAAGAACGCTATAACAATTGTATGGGATGTACAACAAATTGAAGCGTGGGGATCGATCAATAAAGTTGCTTTTGCATTAGAGAAGTTTGAAATAATGTATTTTACTCACAAATATCATATATGCCCCAAAAATAGTCATTTCCCCTATTCTAACGATATAACCTATAATAAGCGCGCCGGGCGATATAAAATAGCCGGCGTTTAAATGATTAAAAGTATAGTTCGATTGCAAACTTATATTCAAAAAACATATTGCAGAACGAATGGATAAAGCATAAAAAGCTGCGCTGTATATTAAGCATTTGGCTAATACATAATATAAGTCCCCTACAATCTTCCTACAAAAGATCATGATTATATACATATTGCTTTTGTTGCTTTATAAAGCGAAAGCGTAATACCTGGAATGAACGAAAACAAATGTAAATGGCGGCTATTTACAAAACATTATAGTTAATATATAAATAAAGTTATGTATAGCAAAAGCGAACAAAATAATTAATCTTATCATAAAAAGTATTTTACCAATTTGAAAAACCATATTGATAGTAATTAACCTACGCAATATGGGCCTTTTTGTTTACAAAATAGCTTTAAAATAAATATATATTAATATGGCTTTTCGGTTTAAAAGATTTAATGTATGCTATTTGTTTACTATGTGTTTGGCTACACTGGATTATTGTACGTAGAATAATATAAGGCTATATATAGCGGATCAATTATTCTTAGGAATCTTTTGTTTAATTCTTTTTTTTTTGTATTACATTTTTAAGTATAAAACGGATTTTATAGAAGGAATAAGTAAAGAAATAGCGATGGTTAGCTTTATCGAATAATGGAATGCTTTATTATTCGATACAGTTACCATTTTCTCTAACAACTTTGAATCATACAATAACGCTAATAAATATATAGACTATGGATATATAATTTACTAAGGATAAATGTTTGTTGTTTTTGACAAAGAGACGATTAATATGTTTTTATATGTTTTTGATATAAAAGCGATAGGCGCTTTAAAAGGGTTACAAAAAGCGTTAATACTACTATTTATTATAAATATACAATATTGGTTATATATCGATAATATTTCGGTAATATAGTGCAAATGTACAAACGCATTGAACATTTTGTAATAGGTATTTTTAAAAAGCTATCGATTTATTAATCAATATATGATTAGGATACAATAATCCCCTGGGTATTAAAGAATAATCGGCAACAAAGCAATGAATAAACTAGTAGATATAAATGCGAAAAGCAATATAATAAATCCAAAATTTATAATGTAGTTTACAATTAACAAAATAGAATCGATAGTATAAAGCTTAATCCGAAACGTTATAAACGAATAATGAAATAAAAACAAGTTTATATTTGCGAGAGGATATTGCAAATAATAACTAAACTATACTTTAAAAAAATCCCCAAAACTAAAACTTACTAAACCAATGTTATATCAATTGTTAACGTTGTAATCCAAGCATAATGATTTCGAAGTTTACTATAAGCAATTTAAATACAAAAACGCAAAAACCTATTGTTTATGCAATAAAATTAAAACTTTAAAATATTTTGTTTTTTGCGAAATCTTTATTAAACAATTCTATTTATAATTACTAAAATCAATTTGCCCCCCAGCAATTATTTGCGAAAAGTATAATTATTTATAATAACTTTTTGCTTTCTTACAAAAGTTCGAACGTTTTATTACAACGATACGATATTTCACGTTTTGCAACTAAAAGCTTTATAATACCCTGGATAGTATTTAATTTAGTACTTTATTTAACCCTTTTTTTACCCCCTCCCCCCCCTTTTCTTTACTTTTTATTTTACCTCGAAGTTTAATTTGAAGCGCGATCTATAAAGCGCGATATATTTCTTTACACAACAATACAAAAGTTGCAATTTAATATAACAATTGTCTATTTTCAATATTTCTTATTAATGTAATTGTTATACAGCTCGATACTCACTTTCTTTGAGTATAATAAGCAAAAGCTAACCTTTTCAATGCAAAACGTTTTTTTAAATAACGGAAAAAAGCTACTCAACAAAGCTAGAGTTGTGAAAGACCGTCAGAAAAAGGCGGCTTTAATACTTCAATTTAACAACATCGTACAATATATATTTAAATAGTAAACTTTTGGGTTTACGACCCATTAATGTATCACCCGTCTCTAATACCCTTCGGGAGGTCAAAAGCTTAGCTAGCTTACATAAACGTTAAATATAATAAATAAAATAAATAAATTCCCTTTTTATTCTTTGCTTTACTTTGAAGCTTAATTTAAAGCGCGACCTATAGAGCGCGGTATAATATTTTATACAACAATATAAAGGTTGCAACCTAATATAATAATTGCCTCTTTAACGTTCTCTACCAATACGATTGCCATATAGCCCGATACTCATTCTTTTTAAATATAACAAATAAAGGCTAACCTCTTTAATATAGAACGTTTTCTTAAACAGCGGAAAAAGATTGTTTAATAGAATTAAAGTTATAAAAGATCGCTGGAAGAAAGCAGCTTTAATGCTTCAATCTAGCGATATTGTACAATATATACCTAAATGGTGAACTTTTGGGTCTACAACCCATTAGTGTATCACCCGTCTCTAATACCTTTTGGGAGGTCAAGAGCCTAGCTAGCTTATATAGACGTTAAATATAATAAATAAATAAATAAATTTCAATAGTATTCTATATTCCATTTTCAAAACGAGCTATCGTTCTTTTTCTATTAAATATTTAACCCAAATGAGCGTTTTATTCTTTAAAACTAACGTTAACATTGCAAACAATTTCATTAATCTTTTTTGAATCATTGTACCGTAAAGGTATAAGAGCAAAAGCGTGGATTAAAGTATGCTTTAGAGAATTTATAATAAGTTGCTCTAGCTCTGTCCAAATAAACTCTGTATTTTTCTTTAATAATCGATACAGAGGATCTGCTTTTTTAACAAAGTTTTTTACCCATATCCAAAAGAAAATATAAACTCCAAAAAACATCTAAATATCATATTTATTAAATAATATAAACCAATCGATAATCTTTTAAATTTTTGTATTTGCAAGAGTTCGTTTATCAGCGTTATAGATATAATCAACAATCTAGATTTCATTTATGCATTATTCTGATTTAACTTCAATTGAATAATCCGCTTTTTTTAATCGTTCAAATGTTTTGTTAATGGATTGAATGTGTTTAAGGATAAAGTATCTAACTTTATCTTCGACTTTCTTTATATTATAATCACTTAATAAACCTTTAATCCTAATATCATTTAGGAAAAGCAATACTATAATTAGCGAAAGATTGTTCAAGATTTTTAAAACAATTTTACAAAATTGAACCATTGAGTTTGTTGCTTCCTATAAAAGAATTATCTATCGCAATAAACTAAACAAAATTTGAAATATAATTATATCCCTACTCTCTTTTGTTAAAAGAATTTGATTATAATCAAAAAAAAAATTGATTAAAAAAACAATTATACACCCCGCAAAATTTTTAGCAAAGGTATCTATATCAAATGGAAGATTGGTATCCCGAACTATAATCTTGTTTAATTTGATAATAGTATTAATGATTTTGTAAATATCAAAAATCTTTTTCTTAACCAAAAACCATAGGTTTTTGTATAGCTTTTTGTAATACTTAAATATTTTTTGATTAATACAATCTTAAAGCATCTTAGAGATTGTCTACACCAAAACTTTTGAAATCGGGAAACTTGTTGTTTGCTATACTGTATACAAAACTATATTAATCTTTTAAAAAAACACAATATCAAGTTGCATTTTACCAATATAAATCCAATCAAATATTAAAGCGCTTTCGCGGTTCAAAAAACACAACAACAATAAATTTTTTTTTTGTTTAATAAATATATTTCTATATTTGATTTTCTTTATACATTCAAAAATTAATCAATATCCTTCAAGCTTACTATTAAATCTTAATATTAAATACTTTTTCTATTTGTTAATAGATTCTTAATAAAAAAACATTTTTTTATAATATTCAAACTAATTTGCTAATCCTTTGGGATTTTCTCTATTTATATTCGTAGAAATATTAAATGATTGAATTTTGTTGGTTTTATTCTTATACAAAGTATTAACAAAAAATAAAAGATTTTTTTGGAAATTCTTTATTAATATTTTAATCATTGAATATACAAATTGTATAATAATTTAATAATACTTATAAATAAATTTATCATTATCTTCAAAAGCAATCAAATATTCAATATATTTTGATTCATCAACATATAAATCTCGCGGATTTGAAAATAAAATACAATCTTTGATTGGTTTTAAATAGATTAATACTTTTTCCAATTATTTACAAAGTTCTAAACTTAACAATTCGTAATATTTGTTAAATGCCATTTGCTTCTCCAAAAGCTTTATATTTCGAAAAAGACTTAATACAAAATTACCAACATATTGCTTATTGAATATATCAGAATCTAGTTTTTTTTATTAACGTCGAAGAAATATCTATCGTAGGCCATTTGCGACACTTAATCGCTATATCAAATACTTATACAATATTCATCATTATCATCGATAATTGCAATATATTATAAACCATACTAATAATTAAATGTAACTTTGTTGGTAATAAACCATAACATATTCAATAAAAGTTTGTTTCAAGCATTTTTTATTATATAGATGCTGATTATATTCGTGATTTCACCGAGAAAAACTTTGATATTTTTGCATATACTTATAAGTTTCGATTTGATTGTATCAATATTAACAATACTCATATTCATTAGGTTTATTAGAAAATTTAAAGCTATATATAGTTTATTATTCATTATATTAATAATAAAGCTATTGTCGGAAATAGCTTTGATTGGATTTTAATCGTTCAATAGAATCTTAACTATTAATAATTTTTCACAATCTCGATCTGTTTCTGAAATATATACAACCTGATTATACACTTTCCTTTGGTAGTTTAATAAAGTAGTAAAAACTGTATTTATTTGTATTAAAGGGTTATATTCAAATGTATTACAATAATTGATTTATACTTTAACAAATTTTTGGTTTTGAATTATAACAATATAGAATTCCAAGGTAATAGATAATATATTATTAATAGTTTTGAAAAACTTTGGTATCAATGCTTCAGGTTTTAATAAATTATTAATCTTAATTAATCATCTTTTCCAAAGTTTGAGTATTGTTTTAAGTAAAAAACCAATAGAAATGAGAACTTTAATCCCAAGAATTAAATGTTCAACTTGTTTAATTATATTATAACTATTAATTATAATCGAAGGAACAAGTTTTCTTTTTGGCTTTTTAAAGATAATTTTTTTAATAATAATTGATAGATTTATTCTTGCAGAACCTTAACTATTCGAAAGTGTATCATTTATTGTAAAATCCGAAGTATTGAATATAGAAAACCCAATTACTTAAGCTTTTGCAAAGGTAAAAACAATAAGTTTTGAAACCATATTTTCGGGTTTTTGCTTTAAAATAGAAATAACCTTTTCTACTTTGTTTTTGCTGATATATTGTTTAAATTACGATATAGCAAGTTTAAACTGAATGATAACGTTGATGTATTTCAGGATAAAGCTATTTGAACGAAAAATAAAGGATAAAATCGAGTTGATATTGTTAAAGAAGTAAACATCATTATCAATAATCTTAATAATATTAATACGTTTAACCAATTTTGAATTTGAATTGTTTTTTTTATTCCATTCATTCATTTTTATATTGGCCAATATAAAATATACCAAAGAATCTATGTTTTTGTTATAAAAGATTTAAAATGGTTTTGTTTGATTCTAATTCTTCTTTCAATATATAACATCGAATTTATTGAAAATAATCTATTCTTTTATATAATGCTTTTTGAAAACTAAATAATCTTTCTTTATAGTATAACTTTTATCTCTAAGCTATATATTCTAATAATAAAAGCAAAACTTATTATAAACTATATTAACTTTTGCTATTTCATTATTATCAAAAACATTAATAAAACTGAAAAAAGCTATAAACTTTTCTATAATGATAAATTTGATTAAAAATACAATACTTTTGGCAACAAATATTTCAAATACCTTAATTAACAAACTTATCTTGTTATTATAATCTTTAGAAAATATAGATTTCTTTTTTTTAGGTTTTTCTACAACCTTTATAATGGTATCAACTATTTCAACATTAATCTTCCTTAATCGAGTTTTCTTTTTAAAGTCTTTGTTATAATTTAACAAATCCGTATACTTTATATAGACCATGTAAATCAAGGTCTAAATCAAAATGTAACGTTCTTTTAATAGATTGCCAATTTTATCGGCGAATTTTAATCTTAATCGAATGTTTAAGTTTTCCAAAAACAAAAAAGCAATGATTTTAATGATAATCTTTTTCTTCGTTATAAACCAAATTATAATAAAATTGTAGTTTCAATTATAAATCAATATATTTTCGGGGTTATGCTTTTCCTTTGTATTATATTTAAACACCAAAGCTTACAAATAGTTTTGGTTATATTTCAATCGAAAAGTGTTTTGTACAACATACTTTGCTAGAAAGGCAAACTTGAAAATCTTTTTTCAATTTCAATTAAATAATTTGTATTTATTTATAATCTTTACACCAAATCGAAAATTATACTCTATCTATTTAGGAATTCGATAATGAAACTTTTTTTCAATCATATTATACTCTCGTTTAAGATCCTTTATAGCTTTGCATTACTCCATTACATTGGTATTATTGAATCATAATATTCCTTTCTTTTTCGCAAATAATAGATTTCTTTTATTGAACTTTACAAAAGCCTCAATAAATTCTTTAATATTATTTTTGTTGAATATAAAAGCATTTTTATTTTGTTTAAAGTTTTCTTTAAAATCAGATTTGATTTTAAAAAGAATAATAATTTCAAGCTTTGCTTTTGCAAATTGTTTACCTTTAGTATTATAGCGTTTGCTTTTACAAAGCTTCGATTTGCCAAAGAGGTTAGATTGCTTATTGTTGATAAACTTATTAATCTTTTCGATTTTAGGATTTTTAAAGGCTATTATATTAAATATAGATATATTGGGACTATTGATAGGTTCGGAAAATATAATTAATTAATAAAGTATTATAGCTTAAATAATTGAATTATATAAAGTGTAAATATAATATAATTGAAATATAAATTTTTTAATAATATAAATAAAATAATAAAGGAGTAATAAAAATAATATAAACAAAAGAAAAACAAATCCTTGGTAATAAATAAAGGATTTTGACAACGATAGAATCCTTATTCATTTTGGCGTTAATACTTTACAAATTTGCAAAGTATTATTGTATATATTTATTAACGCTGAAATGTAATATATTGGTCGCAACTTGGTTTATACGAATTAATTAAAACAATGCTAAATCAATCAAGTAGATAATCAAAATATGTTTAGATTTTTTTCGGAGGTTTGGTATTTGCTATACTCAAATTTAAAATAAAATTTTTACGATCGCGCCGAAATTTATTGTTGTTTATTATCCTACAAAGTTCATTTACTTTATATACTAATCTTTGGTGTTCTAATTATAAGTATTTAATCGAATCAAAATATAACTAAATCGATTTAATGGTTATTTAAAGTTCTAGCAGATTGTATTCTTTCTTTTTTAATTTGACTTTTAGATTTAAAGGTGCAAAGCTATTGAAAGTTTTTCAACATTAATAATAAAGGTTATATAGACGACATGTATTAAATTTTTCGAATTATGAATTGTAAAATAGGTTTAGTATACGATTTATAAACTAAGTCGTTGAATAAAGAAAACTATTGTTTTTGATAATAATTATCAATCCTATAATCATTTTATATTGTTATTCGATTTGTAATATAAGCGTTATCAAATCTTATCTTTATTGTTGTTATATTTAAATGGTCGATATCGGATAAGAATATAACTGTTTGCGATTTGGGTTTCTTTTTTTCGAAGTATAATCTATTTTGTTGTTTTTGCTTCCTTTTTATCTTTATCGAAGAATGCAATTTTATATTATTATTGTTTATAGTTTCTTCGTCAACTTTTCTAATACTTTGGATTTTCTACAAAGTATTTTGATATATTGAAAGGAATTTAAAGTTGCATATTGCTTTTATAAATAATTAATTTTGAATAAATTTTTGTTTTTGTATAGATTATTAATATAAAAAAGAAAAAGGTAAAGGATAAAAACAATAATCAAAAACAATAAAAAAAATGGTTTTCTAGGAAAAAATAATACAACAAAAGGGGAATAAAGGTTAGAGTTGATTAAAACGATTATGAACGATGGAAAAGGGAAGGATAATCAGAATGGATAGTCTAGGTTATAATGGATATATATATAATCAAGAAAGAGGGTGATAAAAGAAATAAAATTTAGTAAATAAAATATAATATGGTAATCTAAGATATAAAGTAAAAGGAGTATAAATACTCTTTATGAGAGGCGAGGTTATGTAAGGATGTTAGGTTCGAATGGTCGGAGTCATTCTATAGTCTTACAATATATAATTTATTTTTCTTTAATACAACAAATTGTATGCGTTGATTTGGCTTTTTAATAAAAAGCGATTTTGCAAAGATTTGATAGAGAATATTGTTTATTAACAATTCCTTTCTTTATAATAAAGTATACTTTGATTAGAAATTCTAGTTATTTGTTTGTATATAACAATGCTTTAAACATTTTTGGCTTAAAGAAGAAATGCAATCTATATAGCGTAACTATATCTTTTGTTTTTTACAATAACCATAAAATCGAACATCAAATTCATTTCTTTTTTGTTTTGGCGAAGAAAATTAATACTTTTTGATCGATTAAATCAATTAAAGCTTTCCTTAAAGCTTTATTGTTTAGTATTGAAAAATAGCAATCATTATCATTCAAAATTAACTTTAAGGATTATAAAGTTGTAAAAAAGAATACGAAGTTGGATTGAAAGGTTATTACAAATCCAGTAAATATATTGGCCTTGAAAGCAATTGTTAAAATTGATGCAATTACTATAAATATTAAGCCTTTATATGTTTTTGTAGTTTTTTATACAATTATAATGTATAATAATAATAACCAATCTTTACTCTTTCTTGAAAATAGTATATTATATTCAACGATATTCAAATTATATTATAATTTAATGTTAATCTTTAATAAAAATATATCAAAAAAGAAAAGATTTGTAATATTTAACTTTTTGATGAATGCTTACATATCTTTTGCGCATCCTATCAAACAAGTATTTATAAGAATTTTATTTTGGGATAATACATTGATGAAAAAAGCGCCTTGAAATTGTTGCAAAAACCGAAGGAGTAATTCAATTTATAATACAAAAAGTCGAAAAAGAATATTTTGGTCCTCTTTATATAAACTTTCAAAAAAATAAAAAAACGAGAAAAAACATATAAAAAATACTCATTTTTTGATCGCCTAGCGATAGTTTACATATTAGAACTAAATATCGACTTTCCTATAAATAAAGAATTCATTGCTTTTTCCCACTTTACCTTTAATAATTAAAAGTCTAATTGTTTGCATTCTTCAAATCCCAATATTTATAATTCTCAAAACGAATCTTTTAAAGATAATAAAAACCTAGAACCTTTGAAGAAAAAATAACATATTGAGAAAAAGAAATTATTATAATAATCCGCTTGCAAATCAAAACCGTTTTGTATATTAAAGAAATCGTTTACTACGCAAAACAAATGATTATAGGTTTTCGAAATGTTTGAAATCGAAATAATGAATTCGAAATGCAATGGATTTGCAAAAAGATACTTTGCGAATTCGTAAAGTATAATAACCAGTATTAAAGAATATTAAATCGATGGATTTTATTAAAGCATTTTGTTAATATAGCGAAATAAATGTATTGATTTATTTGTTAATATATAAACTTGATTGAATTTGTTTTCGCGGTTTTCTTTTGTTTTTTGTTTTTAGTTGATCGAGATCGATCAATAAATAAAATAGAAAGGAATATGAAACTATAGAATAGCTTCAACCATTCGGATTTAACATTTTTACATAACTTCGCCTTTTATAAGGAATATTTATATTTTTTTTACTCTATATTTTAAATCATTATATTATATTTTGTTTATTAAGTTTTATTTCCTTTATTATTTCCTTTTTTGATTATATATATATTTATTATAATTTAGATCATTTTGATTATCCTTCTCTCCTTCATCGTTCATGATTATTCTAGTTGACCTTAACCCCTACTCCCCTTTTGTTGTATTGCTCTCTCCCAGAAAGCCATTCTTTTTGTTGTTTTTGTTGTTGTTTCTACCCCTCACCTTCTTCCCTTTTACAATACGAATCGCTTTGCATAGTGTATTAACCAAGCGCTACCCGGTTAACCGGAACGGAGTAACGTTAGAGCGTAATATTACCCCCCCCTTTTATAAAGCTTGCTTCGAGTTTGTAAACAAACGATATAAATTATAAATTGAAATCAAAGTATAACGTTAGCTTTATTAGTAAACTAACTTTTTGCTAAATGCTATATATTAGTAGACTCGACGGCTTTCTTTTTATATTTGTAAAAGTAACGATTATCGATAATATTCTTTATTAACTCTTTCACTTTACGATTTATTTCTTTTTTATTCAACAAATCCGATTGGTCGTTAACAATACCAGTTAATATAGGGGGTTCTATTGTATCAGCGTGTAAAGCAAGATTACAGGCTTTTATTTAGTGGTAAAGACTACTACATTTAATACACTTATTCTGTTTTCGAAACGATGCGCGGAAGAGATAGTTGTTGAGACAATCGATTACGCATAGTGGTATTAAAGCCATTACGAAAGGTAGAGATCTTGTTTGAATTGAGCTACATTTGATCGCAAGCTTTGTATAGAATTCTTTCAAACTTTGCAATATAGATATACAATGAATCGATGCTTTGTTTAAAGGAAAATAGCCTATTCTTCGCCTTTTATATTTTGTTCGGATTGTTGTAAATACAAAAAAGTTGATCAAAGATCGTAATGTAATTGAAAGGAATATTGAAATCGTAAAAAAGCTAAAGTAGTATTATAGTTTGAACAAAAGATTCAAAATTAAAGTAAATATAATAAAATTGAGTTGTCGAATCGCTTATAATTGCATTATCGATTTATAGTTTTGCTTTAATCAAAAAGAGCTATATATTATATTTATAAGTATTATTATCAAATTTTTCGGGATTAGAAAAAAAGGGTTTTGAACGAATAATGTTTTAAAAGAAAGAAAGAGATCGAAAAAAAGCGATTTCATTGTATTACCGGGTAAATTGATTGCGTTGATGTATTAGTTTAACTTAAAGATCTGCAACAACAAAAAAAAGAACTTCTATATCGAAAAAAGTGAAAAAAAGAGTATGTAAAAAAGCAGATAACGTTAATCTAAACGCAAAAGGATTACAAAAGCAAAAACAAAAGTATACTATATATACTGTAAAAGGGAAGAAGGTAAGGGGTAGAAACAACAACAAAAAGAATGGCTTTCTGGGAGAGAGCAATACAATAAGAGGGGAGTAGAGGCTAGGATCAACTAGGACGGTCATGAACAACGGAAAAGGGAAAGACAATCAGGATGGATAATCTAGATTATAATGAATATATATACAATTAAGAAAAAAGGTAGTAAAGAAGATAAAACTTAATAAACAAAATATAATATAATGATTTAAGATATAAAGTGAAAAAAGTATAAATATTTCTTATAAAAAGCAAGGTTATATAAAAATATTAAATTCAAATGATTAAAGCTATTTTATAGTCTTATATTCCTCTTTACTTTATCTATTAATCGATCTTGATTAACTAAAGATCAAAAACAAAAGAAAACCGCGAAAACAAATCCAACCAAATCCGTATATCAATAAGTAAACTAATACATTCATCTTGTTATATCAACAAAATACTTTAACAAAATCTATCGATCCAATATCCTTCAATATCGATTCTTATACTTTATAAATTCGCAAAGTATCTTCTTGCAAATCTATTGTACTTCAAATCCATTACTTCAACTTCAAACATTTTGAGAACTTATAATCATTTACTTCGCGTAACAAACGATTCCTTCAATACGCGAAACGGTTTTGATTTACAAATGGATTATTATAATAATTTCTCTTTCTCAATACGTTATTTCTTTTTCGAAGGTCCTGGATTTCCATTATTTTCAAAGGATCCGTTTTAAAAACTATAAATACTAAAATTTAAAGAGTATAAATAATCAAATTCTTGGCTATTGAAAATGAAATAGGAAAAAGTAATGAATTCTTTACTTATAGAAAGATCAACATCTAGTTTTAATACGTAAGTTACTATTAAGCAACCAAAAAATGAATATCTTCTATATATTTTTTTTCATTTTTCCATTTCCTTAAAAATCTATACAAAAAAAGCCAAAGTATTCTTTTTTGATTTTTTGTACTACAAATTAAATTGCTTTTTCGGTTTCTACAACAATTCCAAAACGCTTTTTTTTACTAATATATTATTTCAAAACAAAATTCCCATAAATACTTATTTAATAGAATATACAAAAAGTATATAAACATTTATTAGAAAGTTAAACATTACAAATTTTCTCCTTTCCGATACATTCTTATTAAAGATTAGCACCAAATTACAATATAATTTAAGTATCGCTGAATATAACATATCATTTTCAAAAAAAGATAAAAGTTGATTATTATTATTATATATCATAGCTATATAAGGAATTATAGAAGTATATAAAGGTTTAGTATCTATAGCAACTATATTAATCTTAATAATTGCTTTTAAAACTAATATATTTATTGGATCTATAATAATCTTTCAATTCAACTTCATGTTCTTTTTTATAGCTTTATAATCCTTAAAGTTAATTTTGAATAATAATAATTACCATTCTCTAATATTAAACAATAAAGCTTTAAGGAAAACCTTAATTGATTTAATCGATTAAAAAGTATTAGCTTTCTTTATTAAAACAAAAATATTATATTTAACTATTCTGTAATTGAACAAAACATTTTGTACACAACGGAAAAAGAGAACGACGACGATATATCACGATACAGCGCCGTATAGCATAAGATATACGTACAAAAGAGATACAAAGCGCTCTCTCAAACTATTATAGTAGAAACAGGCTTTATTACATTAGCAAAGGGATTGCGGGTGATCGATAATGATTATACGCGATAACGAAATCTTTTCTCGCCCACCCTTTTCCAAAATCGAACTAAAAAAAGAACTAAAAATATATCGCTTTTTTTTATTGTATTTAGAAAGCTTTAACGATTAATAATCTTTTAAAAGATTAATAAACTTCTACAAAAAGTTAAACAACAAATAATAATCTATTGCAAGTATACAATCGCATTTGTTAACTCTTTAGAAAAAATCGTTAAAACCTTTACCAAAAAAAATATATATACTATTATATCGATTCAAAAAGTGATTTTGATATATATCGCAAACGCTTTTGTAACAAATATAACCATAAGCTTAAAAATCTTTAAAGTATAAAAAAGTATAACAATAATCGAAATACTTATAATATGAACAAGAATTGTAAAAACCCCCAAAACTGGCAAATTATCGATTACCCTTCAAAACAAAGCCTTTAAAATAAACTTTGTAAAGAAAAATGTTATTAAGACAACAAAAATAGATAAATGTATTTTTATTAAATATACCCTTTTCGCAGGTTTATATTGCAATAGCCTTTTTCTAATTCGAAAAAACCTAATTAAAGTTATCCCGGGTATCAAAAACGGAGATATCCTAAAGATAGTAAAATATAAATCGGGTTGAATATTATACCCTAAATCCCTAGAGATAAGAAACGCTTTAATAAAGGATATTTATAGATTAAAAATCTATAAAATCATTAAAGCTATACGCTTCAATCTCTTAGAGACATAATATAGCTATTATATATGTTTAATACTAAACACTTTGTTCAACGCGATTAATAAATAGATCGAAATTATCAAAAAAATAATAAAAAAAGAAGCCCGGATTTAAACCGGTATTACTTTAATTAAATGCTTCAAAAGTTTTGAAAACAATACAAAGAATGTTTAAATAATTAGTTTTACTATTCCGATCGCTTTTTTTCGTTTATTTAAAATTATCTCTTTTTTTACCCTTCTACTTCTCCGCAGCCAAGTAAAGCTTTATAAACAAAGCTATTAAACTTATTACAATATCTATCGTTGTATAAAACCTATACAATGTAACAATTGTAATATCGCAAAAACTAAATATTAAAAATTAATACATAAACTATACTCAGCGCTTGCGAAATATAATAAATGTTACGATCCATTTCCAATAGAATATAAAGACTACTCGTTAACATTTTGTAGTATAATTAAAGATAAGCTATAATGCAATTTAATTAAAGTTTAAATAGAACTAATCCATAAAAACAATTAAGCGATTCAAAAAGCATACATTTTAAGGATAATTATATACATTATATAAATAATATATATTATAAAAGGGAAGAAAGTAAGAGGTGGAAACAACAATCAAAAACAACAAAAAGAATGACTTTCTAAAAGAGAGCAATATAACAAAAAAGGGAATAGAGGCTAGGGTCAACTAGAACAATTATAAACGATAATGTGACGCTTATACCGTAAAAGAGCTGTTTAGAACAAGGTCAATAGAGTTCTTAGAATTTACTACTACTTGACTATACTACAAGGAAGAAACTATTATATATATATGAACCGCATAAGCAGGATATATACATAGCATATGCTTGCTAATCGAGTATATAAACTATAACGTTATATATGTACACCGGAATATCTGCTATGCTAATCAAGCAATAAAAGCGTAACATTATCCCTTCTTTTAGTAAAGCTTATCCTCAAGCAATTATCCGTTAATAATCCTATGTTATACCTTGTGCAACACTTGCCAGCCAATTAGATCGAACAAAAAGCGTTTGTTGTAAACCTTGCAATTGTTTTTTTCGAAGCATATAGTTGTATTTGTTTATTCCTAAGCGACAATGTGTATATAAGCACTTTGCAACAAAATGGGTGTCTATTCGACACTTCGAAACGGCAAAATAGTGCTTATATTAAAAAGGCATATAATAAAAGCTTTTTTCTATTGTAAATCTAAATCCATATCCAAATCACTTCAACTTCCTTATCAAATTTATTGCTTCTTTGAATATATCTTTCTACACTGGTAAATCGAACAACTCTACGTTGAGTATGGCAAAAAGGTTGTTAAGTAAAAGCTTTACCAAAAAGCAGAAACAATGTAAAAGTGCGGCGAACGTATAAGCGACGTTAATAGCGAAGCAATCGAAGTTAAAAACGTTTATTGTAATCGAGGTTCTTTCTTCTTTTTTCTTTTTTTCAGAGTAAGATTACAAAAGTGATGAAGAAGATCAAATAGCGGAAAGCGATAATGATTTCGATAAGTAAAGCCTTTCAATTGATTCTGCAGATTAGTTTTTCTTTTTTTTCTGAGTATCAAATAATAATATTAATTTGGTACAACGATAATACGCATTCAAGCATTTAAATCGCTAATGCAAAATCTTATCAATAAAGGTTCTTTACGATAAAAAGCTATGTTGAAACAACAATAACAATAATAACAAAATCGGGTATCAACGATAAAACAATAACAACAATAGCAATAGGATCGGGTATTTGCAATACCAGTCTGGGCCAATGGCAACGGCAAAAAGCTTATTGCAAAGACTTCAAATCAATCGAAAGACAATAGCAACAATATATTTGAAACAACATATCGTAAATTATATAAAAGGTTTGTTAAATCGTTGTTGAAATCGCCGGCAAAGTTATTATTTGTTGTTAACAATTGTTTCAAGAACTTTAAGAACGTATATATATTGTATATACAGAATTGTTTTGTAGGGAATTCGGAGGGGAAGTATTATATTATATCAAGGTAAAAAAGAAAGCTTTGCCTTCTTTGTTATAATCAAAAGCAAAAGTATAAAAAAATTTCAAAAGGTCAATTGTTAAGCGATTTTCTAAGATATCGCGAAATGTTATCGATTTATGAACAAGGGGCGGAAGCAAATTATCTCTTTCCTTAATCGTTTTTTGTAATATTGCTAATAAAGGAGTAAATGGCTTTATAGACGGAACTTAAACATAAATTTTTGAAAAAGATATTAAAAGGAATTCTAACGAAGGAGAAGAGGGAATATATAAAGAGAATCTACAAAAAGGAGTTGAAGAGATACTGGGCATACGAAAGGCTCGGATAGGAGGAAAAACGCAAGTAGATGTTGAAAAAGATTGCTTTGAAGTTATAACTAAAAGCCGAGGCACTTTAAATAGTATTTTGTTTCAAATGAATAATATTTTTTTCTTCTTTTTTGGTAGCTTTGTTTATTCTTTGGTTAAATAGAATAATAAAGGTTAATTATTTTGTATTTACTTTAAAGATTTCTTTTTTCCTTATACTATATCAGGAATTGTATTACTTTAATTGGTATTAGTAATAGCAACGATAATTTAATGTGATACAAGGATTTCTTCGAGTAATCGTAACTACAAAATGGTTTGGAAAAAATGTATTCAATCGGCGGCGAATATGGGTTTGTTATTATCAATATAATTATAATTATCTTTTTCACTCTTATAAAGTTTGATTCATTCGAATAATAAAGTAGGAGGATTGGGTAGTATAGGGTTCGCTTAGTGGAAGTTATGTAATTTGTAAAAAACAGTTTTCAAATCAAAAGCAAGGTACTAAATAAGATTAACGTTAGCGTTAAGCTAGAAGACGCAGTATTATAAAAAATTACGGGTCTTTTTAACAGCGAGAACTTTCTTTATTTCCCATTTAAAATCATTAATAATATTAATAAACAACGAAAGCTTTTAAACTTAACCAAGGAGAAGATTATTGTAGACTTTTTAGAGTTTATCGAGCAAAAACATTGGGTATATCTTTATAGTAACGGGAAATTTAAAGCGGAAAGAGTTACTTATTTAATCTATAATCTTGAATCGATTTTGAATGAAGTAATTAAACTTTTTGGAAGATCGCTGAGTAGGGTAATCCTTTATGTTTAACCATATATAATCTTCAATATCGAAGTTTACAGTACAATAATACGAGTTGGTAAATCAGATTATCTTCTTTTGAACTCGAAGAATACCTTCCTTAGTATAGGTAATAATTGTTTGATTATATTCAACGAATTTGCAAGCGTTCTGAATATTCACATTTTTCGTTGAAAAACTATCCTTAATATCCCAATCCCAATTATTACATAAAGAGTAACCGTAAAGAGCCTCGAAAAGCGATAGATCTTCAAAAGATTTGTATAAAAGGGTGAATTGAGCATAATCCATTATAAACAAGAATTCCAATTAATTGTTTTGATAATAATTAATGAATAAGCGTAGGTATTATTGCAAATATTGATTATAAATTTTCGTTTGATTATTTATTTAAAAATGGTAAACAATGAAAAGTTTGATATCAATATCTAACAATCGATTAAATTCTTGCTAGAACTTTAAAATAAATTGAAGACCTTTATCCAATATAATCAATCTAGGGGCTTTGTAATATCGATAAACGTAGTACAAGTAAAGTTTGGTTTGCTTACGTAAATCAATTTCCTTATAGCAAGGAATAGAGATAGTTTGTTTTATCAATCGATTAATAATTACAAAAACATTATTATAACTATACTTATCCTTATTGAAACTGCAATAATCCATAGTAATATTTTGCTATACTTGTTCAAAAACGAGGAGCAAATATAACAAACCGGAAATGTAATCTTGCGATACAGAACTGTGTTTACAAATATAGTAGTTATATATATATTAAACAATTATTGTAAACATACCGGGCTAATAGTATTGTTTTAATAACAAAAAATAGGTTTTCTTGATTCTAGAGTATATTGTAAAAACTGAATCATAAGCTTTTCGAATAAGGAATATACAAAAGTTCTCCAAATCGGGCATTATTAAGCGATTGTTAAACAATAATAAATTGTTCTGGAAAGCAAAGTATTTATAGTTTTTAAATACCTTGATTTGTAAAGCTTGTAAACTATCAAAAAAGCAATTAATATTAAAGATGCGATTAACGATATTGAAATGAAAAGCAACAAAAGCCAAATCGATAGTAGATAATGTATTGTTGTTGATCTTCTTCTTCAAATCGTTCTGTATAATTTTTGTATCGATTTAATTATTTTTTATAAACTATTGGAAGCGATTCTTCTTCTTTGTTTAATTCTATATATCGAATTTATTAATGCGATATATAAAAGCATTGGTAAAAAAATTATTTTTGTTGGGATAGTATATAATAACGAAATTATAGTCAACTAGCAATTCGATTCATCAAGTTTATTAAGTATTCAAAGCTTTAATAATCATAAAGTATTTTAAAGCTTTATAATCTGTATAGATTTGAACTTGATGAAAAAAGCCAACTAGTTCTGATTTCCAATAGCCAAAAAAGCGTATTATTAATAATATTTTTTTGTTGTAAACCTCGTAATTCAATTCAACAGAAACCATGGTTTTGGAGAAGTATACTATAGGTAATCAATTATCATTATACTTTTGAGAGAGCACATTAGCGATTACTTTATTTAAAGCGTTAGTTTCAAATATATAAAAAAGGTTGTAATCGTAATGCCAAAGCAAAAAAATGAAAGTAAACTTTTGTTTCAAAATATTAAATATATTGTAATACAAATCGTTGAAATGGAACGGGGTATTGGTTTTGATAAGCTTTATCAAAGATTTAATTATAATATTATAATCTTTGATAAAACAACAATAAAAATTGCAAAAACTAAAGAATAATTGAATTCTTTTAACGATTGTAGGGTATATCCAATTTTCAACTATTTCTACTTTCTCTAAATCAATTTCAATACTTTCGATAGAGATAATAAATCCGAGATACTTGGTATATTTAATATTGAATTTACACTTTTTAAAATCGGCCTAAAGGCCAACAGTTTTAAATCAAACTAGGATTAATTTGATTTAAATTTAATAATCTTTCTTGTTCTCAAAATAAATCAAAATATCGTTAAAGTAAACAATGCAAAACATATTTAAATAATCAAAAAGTATATCATTCATATACCTCTAATAAATTACTAAACCGTTTGTAAAACCAAATAGTACAATTTTGTATTTGTAAAAACTATAACGTATACGGAATATAATATATTCCTCAAAGGCAAAATCCATCCTAATCCAATAAAAAGCTTAACAAATATCGAGTTTTGTATAAATCTTTACATCGGCGAAACGTACAAGCGTTTTGTTGATCAAAAGGAAAGGATATTAATCCTTACGGATGAAAGAGTTCAATAGATAGAAATCGATACAAAATCGAAGTACATTATTAGCTTTTCGAACAAATAAAATAAATATTGTATAAAGAGTTTAACTAAGCTTTATAAATCCTTTAACCAGATTGTCAATTAAGTATTCTTTAACAACTTCTAATTGTTTCAACAATATTTTGTAGAATGGGTTATATCTCAAAGCTTTTTCCTCTTTATTTTCCAGTATAATTTTGTAATCGTATAAATAATGAAATAGTAGTATATTCGAATTAGCTTTGGAAAAAGCCTTTTGGAAAGCTTTGTATACCGAAGGAATTGAAGGTTCTTTGTTAACGGCAGTAAAGGTATTATTTAAATGTAATTGAAATCCAGTATATTAGTAAACGTTTATAACGATTAAAAGTTAATTCTTTTAGTTCTATTCTTATTGATATTTTTGTGTAATAATTTTGATATTATTAAAAATGATAGCGAAAAACTTGTTATACTTATATCTTTTGCACGAAAGTTCGAATTATACAAATGTAAAAATATAAATATCAACAATATCGGATAGAAAATGAAGCAGCGATTTGTAAAGTTTTTATAGTTTTACAACGCAAGTTTTTTTAAACAATTGTTAAAAAGCTTTTTCGAATGTTTATTAAGGAGAAGAAGGGAGAGAAGGGTTAAGTTTCTTTGCAGATATAGGATCGGAAAATTATATTGTAGATACGGTGATAGATTTGAACTGGACATTTTGTTGTTGCCAATAAACATCGAGCTTGTCGTCTTTTCGATTAGCGTTTTGTTATACAAATCAATCGATTTTCTTTTATTTTAAATCACTTTTCGAAAGCAATAGGTTTTGACTTAACAAATATATAAATAATTGTTCTAAAGGCCACTCGAAGCATTGATTGAAGTAGTTGAGTTTTATTCGCAATTTTGAAAACCATGATTTATCTAATATAATACTGTAAAAACCTAGGTCTATAATAAAAAATGGAACGAATGATTGCTTTCGATCATCAATCGAGAGATTAAGAAAAGTATAATAAATGATAACGTAACCCTATACGTTGTTGTAACTTTTAACGCTAATAGAAGTTTCAAATGAATAATAACGTGGTTTAAACAATGGAAATAAAAAAATAAGGAATATGATATTAATAAAAACGTATCTGTTTGTTTCAAAATCAAAAAAAGCATTCGATCTGAAAGAGTATTCGTTTTTGGAAAGGATATAAAGTAAGATCATAACTTAATCTCTCATTAATTTGGTTAAATCGAGGAATCGCATATTTTTAATAATATTTAGGAAAAAGTCTTTGCTTAAACGCTTGCTTTTAAACGGGTATCTTTCGCTTAACGCGTTGATTTAATGTTTTCAGTATGTATTTAGAGATTAAAGTGATCCTTAGCGTTGTGGAAGTCTTTAAAAGATTTGTTATCGGCAACGATAGTGAAGTTAATAAGAACATTCGCTTTTATTTCATAGAAACTTGTTCGCAACGTTTAAAAACAAACTTTAGAAACAAAAGAAAAAGCGATATTTCGGGTGAAAACTCCAGGGATCGGATTTTTGAAAATTCTAGTATATCCCGCCGGGGTGTTATATAACGAGTAGAACGGTTTAGGCTAAATATGTTGAACTGTACCAATGTTAGAATAGTTAACGCTTCGATTTATTTGAAGAAAATAAACCAACGTTATAATGGATAGCTTTTTAACAAGAGCAGGTTTTCGAAAAGCATGATATCTGTTTTTTTCTTGTATAAAAACTTCGTTTTTATTAATCTTGATCAATTTGTCGGTTAGCTTTTCTATAATAAAACAATTGTTTTTATAGAGAACTACGGTTTGAGCTAGATGGTTAGAAATTTTGTTTTCGAAATCTTTGAATAGCTAAGTATTATCGATAATCTTAGCTTAAATTGCCAAAAGTCTGAAGGTCCTATACCATTCCAAGAAATAGCTATATCGAATGAAAGAACCGTTAAATATTTTCCAATAATTGTATTGAATATAGACATACTTAACCTTTGCAAGATTGTTATAAATTGCAACCAGTTAACGTACTAATTCCGCACCAATAAAACAAAGAACTTGTATATACAATGTATAAAGATGCTTTTAGATTTTCAATTTTATCTAATCCATAATATAAGTATATTGAGCCGTTTTTGAATCGAAAGTATTAGTATACAAATCAAAGCGTTCAAAAACAAGTATATTCTATAAACTTATTCGAGGTTTTATACTATTGCTCAGCTTTTTGATAAGATTAATTATTTTGAAATAATATAAACAAATAAAGTAAAAGGAATATAAAGGGTTTAAAGAGTTATATTTATGGATAAAGGATCGATCACTTTTAACGCAACAATTATTACCAAATTCGGAAAGCGAAAAGTTAAAAGCAAAATTGTTAGAATTGTTAATCTATAATCTCTTCGAAGTTTTCTTACAATTTTTGCAAAATTAACATTATTCTTTTATAATGGAATATCGATTAGTTTCAATAAAAAAAAGAATTATTCCGGGGAGAAAGGGGTTGAAAAAAAGAATAACAAAAGCAATGTTATATACAACTTTATTGCATAATTGTTTAATTTCCATAGCTTAAATAAAGAGAATCTTTTGTATTGTATATTCGTTTTCGTAATCCTAAAAATCGAGGATATATAAGGTAAAATCGCGAAGAGTACTTTTTGAAATAAAGGTAGATTATAAAAAAGGTATTACTTTTTGTTTCATTTCTTTATCTTTTCCTCAACCTTGATTTCGAGTAATTATATTAAAAGCAAAACCAAGAGTAGAACAGGGAGTTGGTGATGCGGATATAAAATTCGCTAATGCAATATCTTAACTAGAAGATATAATAGCGTTAGTATTGGATTTGCTAAAAGGGGAACGAAATATATCGAAGAGAAGAAAAAAGCAGAAGGATTTCCGAAAGTAATGGGGAGTATATCGTTGTTAAATTAAATTTAATATTGATTTTCTTTTTATAAATAAACAGTTTTGTTGTTTAAAAACGTTTTTAAAAAGATATTATTGAAAAAAATATTTTTTTAAATAGTTACCAAATAGTTAAAACAATTTGATATTTGAATAATAAATAATATAATATTTATACCGTAAAAGAGCTATTTAGAATAAAGTTAATAAAGTTCTTAAAATTTATTACTATTTGATTATGCTATAAGGGAAAGATTATTATATATATATAAACTGTATAAACAGGATACGTGCATGGCATATGCTTACTAATCGAATACGTAAACCGTAACATCGTACACATGCACCGAAACGTTTGCCATACCAACCGGGCAGCGGAAGCGTGACAGATAAAAGAGAGAAGAACAATCAAGATGATCTAGATCATAATGGATATATATACAATTAAAAAAAAAATAGTAAAAAAAATAAAACTTAGTAAACAAAATATAATATAATGATTTAAAATATAAAATAAAAAAAGTATAAATATTCTTTATAAAAAGCAAAGTTATATAAAAGTATTAAATCCAAATAATCGAAGTTATTTTATAGTTTCATATTCTTCTCTACTTTATTTATTAATTGACTTTAATCAATCAAAAACAAAAAACAAAAGAAAACTACAAAAACAAGTTTAACCAAATCTATATACCAATAAATAAACTAATATACCCATTCCGTTATATCAACAAAATATTCTAACAAAATCCATCGATTTAATATTCTTCAATATTGGCTACTATACTTTACAAATTTGCAAAGTATCTCCTTACAAATCCATTATATTTCGAATTTATTACTTCAATTTCAAATACTTCAAAAACTTATAATTATTTACTCTACTTAATAAACGATTCCTTTAATATATAAAATAGTTTTGGTTTGCAAATAAATCGTTATAATAACTTTTTTTTTTCAATATATTGTTTTTTTTTCGAAAATCCTAGATCTTTATTATCTTCAAAGGATTCGTTTTAAAAACTATAAATGTTAAAGTTTGGGAAATATAAATAATCAAACTTTTGACTATTAAGGGTAAAGTGGGAAAAAGCAATAAATTCTTCACTTATAAGAAAATCAATATTTAGTTTTGATATATAAATTATCGCTAAACAATCAAAAAATGAATGTTTTTTATATATTTTTTTTTATCTTTTTATTTTTTTGAAAATCTATACAAAAAAAACCAAAGTATTTTTTTTTTATTTTTTGTACTATAAATTGAACTGCTCCTTCGGTTTCTACAACAATTTCAAAGCGTTTTTCTTTATTAATGTATTATCTTAAAATAAAATTCCTACAAATGTTTGTTCAATAGAATATACAAAAGGTATACAAATATCCATCGGAAAGTTAAATATTACAAATTTTCCTTTCTTCGATATATTCTCATTAAAGATTAATATCAAATCACAATGTAATTTGAATATCATTGGATATAATATACTATTTTCAAAAAGAAGCAAAGATTGATTATTATTGTTATACATTACAATTATATAAAGAACTATAGAAGTATATAAAGGTTTAATGTTTATAGCAATTACATTAATTTTAACAATTGTTCCCGAAGCCAATATACCAATTGGATTTGTAATAACTTTCCAATTCAACTCTATATTTTTTCTTACAATTTTATAATTCTTAAAGTTAGTTTTGGATAATAATAATTACCATTCTTTAATACCAAATAATAAAGCTTTAAGGAAAGCTTTAATTGATTTAATTAATCAAAAAATATTAATTTTCTTTGTTAAAACAAAAAAAGAACGAGTTTAATATTCAACTTTATGATTATTGTAAAAAACAAAGAATATAATTGTACTATATAAATTGCGCTTCTTTTTTAAACTAAAAATGTTCAAAGTATTGCTATATACAAACAAATAACTAGAATTTCTAATCGAAGTATACTTTATCATAAAAAAAGGAATTATTAACAAATAATACTCTTTATCAAGTTTTTGCAAAATTGCTTTTCGCTAAAAAGCCAAATCAACGCGCATAATTTGTTGTATTAAAAAAAAGTAAATTGTATATAGAAAACTATAATCCTTTTTTTTTCAGCGATAATGATATTAGTATATTTTAATTAAAATTCAAATATTATTCTTGATTGAGTTGTTAAAAATATTTGATATCAAAGTCAAAATCCAAGCAAATCTTATTAACAACGGTTTTTCGCGAATGTTCAAATATACAAAAGAATTTATTATATTAAAAGAAGGCTTTTAAAAAGCTAATAAACTAAAAATTTGTTAATATCAAACTTTTTTTGCAATAGTATAAGGCTTAAACCAATTATAAAACTTTTCAGAAATATATATTTTATCGATTATATCTTTTTTTGTATAAACTTTTGTTAACCTATTATTTAGTTTTTCTATTTTGTAATGAACAATTTTTAAATTGAGGATATTTATTAATTGTTGAATATAATATAAATATATATTTAGCGAACAACAAATAGCTAGTTTAATTATTTAATACTATTCGATTTGTTTGGCAATGTATTTTTTTGATAAAGTTTGAAACTATATAAAATTGTTATTGATAATTGCAAAAAAACATTTGTATATTTTAGGGGTAATATACTTATTGATCTTTTAATATTCAATAATATAATTGCTAAGCTTAACAAAAGTCCGATAATAAACTATTATAATATTCATCAAGTTTACTTTAAGATTAGTTTTTTTAATTAAAATATTAATATTTAAATGTTTCCAAACCATTATATTATGATTTGTTAATTTAATAGGAATATCCAAATTTATATTTTTAATTTCGAATATAGGTATAGATCGAGGAAGCGTTTCCAACCGGTATTATTCATTATCAATATTCAATAGATTATATTTATTATAAAGAAAGTTTAAGTTTTTGATTTTTTTGTTAATCCATTTCATTTTAACCTTTTTCTTTAATACAATTAAAATAACTTTTTTGAATTTAAAAAATATAATTTATCGATTAATGTAATATTCTTATTTTCGTGCTTTTGATAATTGGCGTATTAGCTTATTATTAATATTATCGATTGTATCTATTAGTTCGAAAGTTTTAGCAATAGTATATAAATCTTTAATAAACCAAGAACTTTATTTGAAGATGAGCAATAAAGCCAAAAGTTTGCTAATAGGAAATCTTGCTTAATAATTCATAATATTGCTTAAATATTCTTTATGTTTACATCAAATATCCTTTATCTTTTTGATAATAATAATATTGTTTTTCAAGTATTCTTTTTAAAAAACATTAACAATAAGTTATATCTTATTCCAAACCATATCGATCATCAATTCATTTATAATTTTTTTAAACTTATATTGCAAAATCAATACAAAATAATTAAAAAAAGTGTACGCGTTATATTGCAATTCAATAGATCGGTTTCTGTACCATTTCAAAATTTGCAAAGGGTAATTGAATTTTTCTATATATCATACTTTAGTAGTAGTTAAAAAAGCTACAAATTGTTAATCGACTTTATTATGCTCAATTTTCTTAATTAGCGAAGATTTTGATTCATTCATTGTAAAAAACAAAGAGTATAACAAAAATGAGAAATTATAATACTAAAAGGCAAAGGGATACAAAAGATTTAATATAAAAATGTAAAAAATCTTATAAAAAAAATGAAATTTATAAGTATAAAAAAAGTTGAAAAATTAATAGATTGATAGAAAAAAACAATTGTTTGAAAGTGTTACGCTAAATGCGTGGTACGCACATACTTATTGAAGTATGTACTTTATCGAAGCATATATTTGTCGAATATAACGCTTTTGAGAATCCTTTAACAATAAATACATAAGCTTACTAATCTCTTTGGGATTGCTGAAATTAAGATCATCGAAAACTTTTAGTTTTTATTTTAATAAATACATAAAAATATTAATCGCTTTTTAATCTACAAAGCTAAAAGCAATATTATACTTTGTTCTATAAGGATTTAAATATTATATACAAGAATATAATGATCTATACCAATATCATAAATCAAAGTATTGTAAATCCTTATGATTACAAAACTATATAATAATCATATATTATTACGTATAATTACTCATATATAATATATAAGGAGTAATTAGATCTTGTATTTAAAGGAATAAACAATAATATAATCACTGTTTTATACCTATACTTTTATCCCTTCCCGATATCACTCTTATATATTCGTAGCTATCCTCCGTAATAGAAAGCAAAAGAATTAATATCGAAATTGAAAAATTGTAAAATTGATGATATAAAAGAGTGTAAAAATCGAGGTATAGTATATAGAAAAAGTTGTTGTTAAAAAAAAGGATTAAAGTAAAGAAGAAAAAAAGATATTGATATAATAAGGAAATAAATTAAATAAATATCACGGAGGATAGCTACGAATATATAATGAAGTAATATCAAGAAGGGATAAAGGTATAGGTATAAAACAGTGATTGTATTATTGTTTGTCCTTTTAAATACAAGATCCATCCATTCCTTATATATTATATATAAGTGATCATATGTGATAACATATGATTATTGTATAGCTTTATAATCATAAGGATCTACAATACTTTGATCTATAATATCAATATAGATCATTATATTCTCGTATATAAGGTTTGGATCCTTGTAGAATAAAGCGTAATTGCTTTTAGCTTTATAGATCAAAAAGCAATTAATACTTTTATGCATCTACTAAAATAAAGATTAAAAACTTTCAATAATCTCAATTTTGGCAATCCTAAAAAGGTTAATAAACTTATGCCCCTATTGCTAGAAGATCCTTAAAAGCGTTATATTCAACAAATACATATTTCGATAAAGCATATGTTTCAATAAGCATATACATATTACACATTTAATATAATACACCCCCCAGATCATATACTCCGTATATAATCTAATTACAAAGCAAACAAAAAATAAGTAAATCTACAACTATGTGTTATGTAATACTTTGAAATAAATAAACAAATAGAAAATAAATTAATAATGTATACGCAATTTCCTTTACAGGTAATTGAATAAGTATAATTCTATATGATTCCATAGATACTTAGATCGTTGATTTTATATACAGCAATGATTATGATTAAAGGGATTCATTGTATATTTGTTAGATTTGATTGTTTTGTAGCGTATTGTTGTTTTTATTGTAATTTCCATCGTATAGGTATTTAATTGTAGCTTTGATTCTTTAATCCTTCGATTCTTTAAGGATAAGCATCAACAGCAGCAATAATAATAACTATATCAACAATAATACTATCAATAATATCATCATCAATATGCCCCGTTGTGGTTGCAATTTCCGGGTCGGGAATCTTTTTTGTACTTAGGAAGCTTTAGTTGCCTTTCACCGCCATGTTTCTTTTCCTCTTTTTTCTTCTTTTTCTGCTTTTATTATTTTTTTTGCTTCTTTTTCTTTTTCTACTTCTTTTTCTTTTTTTGATTTTTTTGGATCATCCCCCGGATTTCCCTTTCGTACCCTCGTTCCCCCTTCCCCTCGCTTTTATCGTCGCTTTTTGTTCTTTCGTTTTTCTTTTTTCTATTCTTTCGATTCTTTTTCTTTTTGTTCTTTTCAAACCGGTTCTTTTGGCGAGGATAATGATGAGGATAAGGATGAGGATCAAAATAAGGATGAGAATAAAAATTCTTTGCTTTATTATAAAATAAGCATTATAATTATTTTAGCAGTATATTATTTATATTTCATAGAATTCTAATAAGGATTTTGGTTTTAACTTTTTAGGGGTTGAATATAGTAATAAATCGGGTAGTAAAGGGTTTGAAATGGTATTTTCTATTTTTATTACTTCTTTTACAGCGGTTCTCTATATCCCCGCCAAAAAGATTCGGTTTAAAAGGCTAAGAAATCTTTATTCGTATATACAATATATAAAGTTGTTAATTACTAAACAAAAAGATGGGATTTGTTATAAAAACATGAATTCCCAAAGAGTTCAATGTTATTAATGCTTTATATATATATATCGGCTTTTGACCGGTATATTTGTATACAATAGCAAATAATTTCTTAGCCGCGAAAGCTAATAACAATGAAAAAGTATAATACTTCCTTTTCGCTTTATATAACGATCGCTAATTATGTAATTATAGGAAATAAAGCGTTTCCAAGCCGTTTTTTGGAATATCCTGAAATATATCGATCTTTAAATAACTTTGAAATCGATGCGGGATATGTTTGCACTAAAAGCGGATTCCTTTGGAAACGGGTATATTTCGGAGGATTATTTTACGGTAGTAAAGATGAAAAGGAAAAGAAAGAAAAGGAAGATAAGTAATAGTAGTGGTAAAGTTGCTTGTAGATAAGCTTTTTTTGAGTAATGAGGTAAAAAGTGGAGTATAGGGTAGTGAGGTATAGAGGGAATATTGTAATATTAATTTTTTGTTGGTTACGCTGATTGTGATTTGAATACTATATGATTTTTGATCATTTAATAACCTTTGTAATTTGATCTTTAACGTTTTGCATATTGATTAATTTAACAAAATATTCAAACTTTTATTTAATAAGATTCTTAATAAGCTTATCTATTAGCATATCGACAATTGATAAATATATAATCAAGAATCGCTTATTAATATATTTTTGATAAAACTATATATTCTGAATATCTATATGCTTAAGTTTAATAGAGATTTTTTCGTTTTTATCAATTATTAATCGAATCGTTTAAGTATTGTTACAAAAAATATTAATAAGCTTTTTCATTAATATCTTAATCTTTTTTAAAAGCTTTAATATTGCTATTGCTTTTTTAGTTAATCTTTTCATATCTAAAAGTTTTGCTTTTGTAATCGAGATAGTAATTGTATCTTATCTTATAGCTTTCCATACAATAACATCATTATACAATATGATTATATAGCCTTGAAAGGATCTTTAAATAACCGCATCATTTACAAAAAAAGTATTTGAAAAGGTTATCATTTGAAGTATATAATTATCCTTATAGCAAATAGAAAAGTATCGAAATTCGTATAAATATACGATATAATGATTTGTTACTATAAGATAATCCTTTAAAAGATTAATGTTATATTCGTTTAGTTTGAAGGAAGGGAACGTTGAATTAGCTTTAATTGTTATAATCGAATACAAAATTAATTCAACTTTTTTCTGATATTCTTTTACTTTAAAAAGAGAAACTATATCCTTATTCTTTTCGAATATTATAATTGGAAATAGTATAACTACTCTTCTCTTTATAAAACCAAATTTGTAAGCGATCTTATCGATATAGATATTATATATTAATCACAATTTCTTAAATTGTTGATCTTTAGTAATTCGAATTCTTAGAAACCATTAAATATCGCCGAAATCTTTAAGCTTATATTTAGCTTTGATTTTATTAACTATTTGATTCTTTTAATGTTTATATCTTTTATAATAGATCATTTAGATATTATTAATAAAGAATAAAATAAATATATAAAAATCAAGAAATATAAAGATGTAAAGCTTTTTTTTGCATTTTACTATTTTTAAACTGATAAATATATTTGTAAACTCTTTATATCAAAATACAGAGAAATCTTTTAAACTATACAATGTATGATCGAAAATGATAGATTTATTAGATATTTTATACCTATTTGGCATATAGTATATAATTGGATTTTTAATAAAATCTTAAAATACATTAACGAAAGCATTTATAATATTGTATTGTTTTGTTTCAAAATTATTTTTCGTTATCGTTATCATTATTATACAAAAGAACCATGCGGTAAACATAGTTATATAAATCGATTCGATTATCGCTATATCCTAAAGATCTTTTTTAACTATTAATTGTAATCTACAACAATCGATATAGCCGTTTTGATCATTTTTATAAGTAAATACCCATTAAAATGAAATAGTCTTTGATTTAGCCGATATTGTTTTAATTTCTCGCCAAATACCTCGATTCTGTAATGCTTTAATCTCGCGGTTACAATCCATTTTGAACCAATGTCCAAATATATAAGTTTTAAAATTATAAAAGAATTTTGATGGTAATAATGCCGCTGATTTTAATATTTATAAAAGATTCGTAACCTTGGGTTGAATCAAAAGTATAATTATTGGTTTATATTTTATTGCGATAGTTACTATGTTATATATAATAATAAATTTATCATTTTGTTTATTTAATTTATTCTTTTATCTATCAATTTATTTATTTATTTATTATATTTAACGTTTATATTAAACTGGTAAGGCCCTTGACCTTCTGAAGGGTACTGGAGACGGATAATACACTAGTAGGGTTTAAACCCTAAGAGCTTATTATTTAGATACATAAGGTATAACGTCGTTATATTAAAGCCTAAGGCCGCTATTACCCTAACAACCCCCCACAATCTAACTTTATTGGGCAGCCTCCTTCCGCCGTTTGAGGGAGCGTCCTGTAGATGTCGTATCAGCCAATCATATTTTTCATTCCTCTTATCCAATCACACCTCTCTTTCCTCCCTTACTTCTAATCACAACCAATCGGGGAAAGCGCGGGAGCCGGAATAATCGAGTTAATTTTAAAGGTAAGTCTTAAACAAAGCGTAATTGGTTGAAAAATCGGTATGTCGTAAAATGATTAGATGGTTAGGGATTTTATAACCGAAACCCTATAAACGGGGGTAGAATTTTTATTACCGAAATTCCATAAACGGGGGTACTAGTGAGTAACGATCGTACGATGATAAAATTGATTATATCATCGTATTATTCGAGAGATGATTGGTCGAAATAACAAAGTCGGGATAGCGTACTATCGTATTTTATTCGAAAAAAGTAGATCGAATAAAATTGTCGAGAGCCTTAAATAAAAAGAGTTGAACTCTTTACCATTACACTACGTACCTTTCGATGTTTATTATAATTGATCTTCTATCTATCAAGCATCGATTTTATATGGATATTATACAATTTAAAATATCTATTAACAAATTGCGTATTTTATATTATACGCGTAGTATATTATAGGTTTAAAATCGACGACGATATATTACGATACAGCGCCGTATAGTATAAGATACACGTACGAAAGAGATACAAAGCGCTTTTTCAAGCCATTATAGCGGAAATAGGCTTCATTATATCAACAAAAGAACCGCAGATAATCGACAACGACCATACACAATAACAAAATCTTTTTTTGTTTACCTTTTTTTAAATTCGAATTGAAAAGAAAATTAAAAACATATCGCTTCTCTTTATTATACCCAGAAAACTTCAATAATTAATAATCCTTCAAAAAATTAACAGATTTTTACAAAAAGCCGAATAGTAAATAATAACTTATTATAAATATATAATCGCATTTATTAATTCTTTAAAAAAGATTGTTAAAATCTTTATTAAAGAAGAAATATATATTATTATATTGATTCAAAAAGCGATCTTAATATACATCGTAAACGCTTTTATAACAAATATAATTGTAAGCTCAAAAATCCTTAAAATATAAAAAAATATAATAATAACCAAAATGCTTATAATATAAACAAGAATCGTAAAAACCTTTAAAACTAACGAACTATTGATCGCTTTTTAAAACAAAGCTTTTAAAATAAACTTTGCAAAAAAAAACATTACTAAAACAATAAAAATAAATAAATGCATTTTTGTTAAATACGCTCTTTTTGCAAGCCTATATCGCGATAACTTTTTTTTAATTCGAAAGAACTTAGTTAAAACTATCCCAAATATCAAAAACAGAGATATCCCGGAGATAATAGAATATAAATCGGATTGGGTATTATATTCTAAATCTTTAAAGATAAAGAACGTTTTAATAAAGAATATCTACAAATCAAAGATTTACGAAATCATTAAAGTTATACGCTTTAATCTCCCAGAGATATAGTATAACTATTATATACATTTAATACTAAACATTTTGTTTAGCACAATTAACAAATAGATCGAAGTTACCAAGAAAATAATAAAAAAAAAGGCCTGGATCCAAACCAGTATTACCCCAATAAAATGTTTCAAAAGCTTTGGAAATAACGCGGAGAATATTTGAATAATTAGTTTTACTATTTCAATCGCTCTTTTTCGCTTATTTAAAGCCATTCCTTTCTTTACTCTTCTACCCTTTTGTAATTAAATAAAGCTTTACAAATAAAATTATTAAACTTATTGCAATATCTATTGTTATATAAAACTTATACAATGCAACAATTATAGTATCGTAAAAGCTAAACATTAAGGATTAATATACGAACTATACTTGGCGTTTGCGAAGTATAACGAATATTATAGTTTGTTTTCAATAGGATATAAAGATTGTTTGTTAACGCTTTATAGTACAACTAAAGATAAATTATAATGCAATTTGATTAAAGTTCATCGAGCGATTCAAAAAGTGTACGTTTTAAGAATAATTATAAGTATTGTATAAATAATATATATATTTCAAGCAAAAGCTTAAAACTTTCAAGCGTTTCAAAGTATACAAAGCTTTATACAATTAAACGTTATTTGAACCCTAGTGTTTATTCATATCGAGATTCAGATATTAACAACTTTAAAGAAAACAAACAACAATATTAAATGTATAATAGATACAATAATATTGTAAAATAAAATATTGAAACGTTTTAAAACAATTTTAGATCAAATAAACTTAAAGCTTTTGTTACAGAACAATATATATAGGGTTTGCGTTGAAGATGCGATGAATATCAATAATGATAAAGCCGCAATAATTATATAATTGATTGAAACTATTGATTCTATTAATAAATAAAAGCTTGAATTAATATAACAGCAAAGATTATAAGAATAACTCAACCCTATATATAACGATGGTATAAACAAATATAGAAAAAAAAGCGAGAATATATAATATTCTGTTTTAGTTTGTTTACAAAAGCAAAGCGGATATAATTTATATTTAAAAACCTTAAAGTTCATTAAGCATTAAGATATAGAATCACCTGATATACAAATGCTATACTTTTTACAATTTGTAAGAATCGAAAAAGGTAGTTGAAAAGAAAATTAAACGATTAAGAATTATATTATATATATAATAAAAAGCCGTAATATAAGTATAATAACGGTGTAATAAATATTGTAGAGATATAATATAATTTGAAATAAATGGTTATTATATAGTTAATATCTACTATAAGCTTAATATTATAATAATAATATATTATACAATAATTATTACCCCGGCGTATTGTATACTAGTTGAAAAGGATTTTAATACGAAATATTATATTTACAAACCAAAGATGTTATCGACTATTTAAAAAGCTTCGCTTGCTAATTGGTTATAGGATATTGGTATGGACTTTATTGGCGAAATAGAGATATTTACTCATTGCATAAGGTATATAATTGATTTTACTTTCTTTAATATACTTTTCGCAAAAACGATAATGCGCCGGGATATAAATTGTAGATTGAATTATTATACGTAAGTTACTACTATTCTAAAGCAAAATACAATATCTAGTAAACGCATTGAATATAGGGTTATCGAAAACAGCTTATATACATTTATTAATTTGATGGAAAGCAAAGCGTATTGGTTGCTAAAAGTCGAAAATATCGTCATGAATATTAAACTGGAAATAATCGCGAAATGACTTATTGATTTATTTCAATAATTAATACAAACTGTAAAGCGATTGGTGAGCGATCGGGTACAATTAGCGTTTTGATGGATCAACAAGAGTGCAACAGCGTATAACTTATATAAGCGCTTTGATAAAATCCTTAATGATAGAAAATAGATGTTTATTGCAACGCGCAAAGCGAAAAAAGAGTATTGAAAAAGAATAATCGACAATGCATTAAATAACACAAACTTGTATAAAATAATAAGCTGATATAAAATAGTTTTTTTCTTTAAAATTCCGTTGTTTATAATTAATAGTTAATCGATCGAAAATACAAAAAAAAAACATAGGCTTTACTAAACAAAGTATTATACAGATATGATAATATTAATAATCTAGAAGCGGATCCAATATTAGAAAGTTATATCTTTATTTTCTTTTGAAATACTATTGTATCCTTTGAAAAGATGAAACGGAATATTATCGGGATTTTAAATACTTTGCTAAAAGCTAACAAGATTATAGTTAAACTTTTGAAAGTTTACTAGGATAATGTTAAAGAATATTTATACGATTTCTTCAAATATTGTTTCAAAAAAAGTTATTTCTTTAAAGTCTAGCGATTAGTTGAAGTAGTAATGCTATCTAAAATCGACAAGAAAGATAAAAGCTTTATACACTTTTAGCGTTCGATAGTCTTATTATTCTATGTAGATAAAGGTTTGAAACAAACTATTACAAAACGAATAATATAAACGTTGCTAACGTATAGTATACTAAACCTTTAACATTATAAGGCTTTGTTTAAACGATCGGTTATAGATCTAGTTATAGCATTTGTATACAATGTAGAATACGCTTTTGTTAAGAAATGAGAGGTTACGTTGATTACAATGAACGTTTAAAGCGTATTCGATGTATTACTATTTTGGCGATTATTAAAGAGAATGCAAGATTAAAGTTGGTTTATAGCTTTTTTGAAATTGGTTTAATTGTTTCTATAGGATTGCAAAGTAATAATTAAACTAAAGGATATATATATAAACAAATCGCAAGTATAATACAGCACTTTTTAAAGCTTACCTTTATTTTTAATATTTTATATACTTTATTTAGCAGAACTCTTAAACCAGGACCAGACTTTTCGCTTCGGGTATACAAACAATATCGCGCTTTACAAAATAAACAATACATTGGAAAAGAATATTATAGCGATTATACAAAATATATAAAAAATTGAAGTGTAGAGATAAGCTAATAAAGTTGTTTTTGTATCAAAAAAGTTAGAGATGATATATTTTATTTGTAGGCGTTACGTATACACCCTGGAAGTTGTTATCTCTTTTATATTAACTATACGATTTATAATAAGCGTATCGAACGATACAAAGCAATTGGCGTTGAAATAGCTAAGAGTATAATTCAATTGTAAGTTTACATTCAAAAGGTATATTACGGAACAAGTAGAAAAAGTACGGAAAGTAGTGTTATATATCAAACATTTTGCCAATATGCAATATAGACTTTTTGTGGTTTTTTTACAAAAAGTTATTATTATATATGTTTTGCTTTTGTTACTATATAGAGCAAAAGCGTGGTATTTAGAACAAACAAAATTAAATGCAAGTAACGACTATTTACAAAGTATCATAATAAGTACCTATATAAAGTTATATATAGTGAAAACGAACAAAATGATTAATATAGTAACAAAGAGTGTATTACCAATTTGAAGGATTACGCTTATAATAACTAATCTATACAACGCAAGCCTTTTGCTTTGCAAAATAGCTTTAGAACATATCCATATTAATATGACTTTTCGATTTAAAAGACTGGATATACATCATCCGCTTATTATACGCTTAATCGCATCAAGGCATTGTACGCAACGCAATACAAAGCTACGGATAGCGGATTGGCTATTCCCAAAAGCGCTTTATTCAATCCTTTTTTCTTTGTATTATATTTTCAAATGTAGAACAAACCCTATAAAGGGGATAAACAAAAAAACGACAGCAAAAAGCTTTGTTGATTAATGGAACGCTTTATCCTCTAATGCGATTACTATTTTCTTCGATAAATCCGAATCGTACAATAACGCGGGCAAGTATATAAACTACAATTACGCAATCTATTAAGAATAAAATCTTATTGTTATCGATAAAAGCGCAATTAATACATTTTCGTATATTTTTAATGCAAAAGTAATAAACGCTTTAAAAAGGCTACAAAAAGCGTTAATATTATCAATTACTATAGATATATAAAGATAGCTCTGTATTAATAGTATTTCAATGATATAATACAAACGTATAAATATTTTGAATACTTTATAATAAGCGTTCTTAGAAAGCCATAAACTTATTAATTAATATATAATTAAAATATAATGATCCTTTGAGCATTAAAGAATTACCAACAACAAAACAATAGATAGATTAGCAAACGTAAACGCGAAAAGCGATATAGTAGATCCAGAGCTCATTATGCAACCAACAATCAACAGGATAGATTCGATAGTACAAAGTTTAATCCGCAATGCGATAAACAATTGATAAAGCAAAAACAAATTTACATTAACGAGAAAATATTACAAATAGCAATTGGATTATACATTTAAAGAGTTTACAAAACTTAAATTTGCTAAATCAACATTATACAAACTATTGGTATTGCAATCTAAATATAGCGATTTTGAGGCTTATTATAAATATTTCAAATACGAAGATGCAAAAACCTATTGTTTATATAATAAAGTTAAAACCTTTAAGCATTTTGTTTTTTGCAAAATCTTTATCAAAAAGTTCCACTTATAATCGCTTAAACCCGCTCGCTCATCGGCAATTGTTTAAGAAAGGTATAATTATATACAATAACTTCTTGCTTTTCTAAAAAAGTTTAAACGTTTTGTTACAATAATACGATATTTTACGTTTTGCAATTAAAAGCTTAATAATACCCCGGATAGCATCCAATATAATGCTTTATTCGATCCTTTTCTTACTCCCCTTCCCTTTTCTTTATCCTTTGCTTTATTTCGAAGCTTAATTTAAAACGCGATTTATAAAACGCAATACAATACTTTATATAACAATACAAAAACTGCAATCTAATATAATAATTGCTTTTTTAACGTTTTTTACTAATACAATTACTATACAATTCAATATTTACTTTCTTTAAATATAACAAACAAAAACTAACTCTTTCAATACAAAACGTTCTTTTAAACAACAAAAGAAAGTTACTCAACAAAACTAAAGTTGTGAAAGATCGCTGAGAGAAAGCGATCTTAGTATTTCAATTTAACGACGTTGTACAATACGTACTTAAATGGTAAGCTTTTGAGTTTACAACCCATTAGTGTATCATCCGTCTCTAGTACTTTTCGGGAGGTCAAGAGCCTAGCTAGCTTACATAGACGTTAAACATAATAAATAAATAAAATAAATTCTATCTATTAAGTCAAAAAGTATTATAGAAATTATTTAATTGTTAAAGTTTATTTTTGAATCTATATAATTAAATAATCATAGTATTAATGAAGGTGTTAGTTTTGTAGTGATCATTTACTTATTGATGTAAACGATTTAAGCGTTTAGTATGATTTGTTGTTTAATGCTTTGTATAATTGGGGACTATATCAATATTGTTAAACGCATCGAATTTAATGTACTTTTTAGTATTGATATTAAGCTTAGAAATCTTTATCTATAGAGTACATAACCATTTAATAGCTTTGTTAGATATAAATGACAAAGGAGATCTTTTAAACATATTCTTCTTTATAGAAGGCAACATTATATCTTCTTTTTCATTATTGAAAATCGAGTGATCATTCGATTTATTGTTTTCGAGAATACTATCTAACATTGGTGTTAATGGTTTTGATGGAATTGTTGATTCTTTATAATCAGAATCCATACAAGCTTTTTGTAAATTAATCACCTCAAGCAGGCTTTCATCCTTCACTATAAGTACAATCAACAAGGATTTTGGTTTATTAAAAACCGACGTTGATTTGTTAACTCCTATAATTGTATCGGGATCTAACGAAATACTATACTTATTATCATAAATTGAAGTAAATGGCGAGGATTCTATCATCAGATTTTTTTGACCCTTTTAATCTTTAATTACCCTCGAAATCGAAAACCCAAAGTATTTATAATTAAAACCAAGAGTGTATATGGTTTCGAATTCTCTTTGTATAGATCCTTCGATAAGTTCATTATTCATATTCTTTAAAATAATATTATCTGGCGATTCCATTTATTGAATATCCAGTTCAACAACCAACTCCTTGATCATTCGGATTAATATAGTGTTAATAATTTCGTTACAAAGATTGTCTTTATAAACAAATTTTTTATTGAATCTAACATTTCGTGTAATAATAATTTTATTAAATATAAGGATCCAAATACAAAAGATTATTGTAATAAGAATATATTCAACCAAATATCCAATATATACTTATAGATTAATCTTATACTATTTTATTTTAATCCTAGTTTCTTTTTTTTTATTCAAAAGATATATATAGCAACCATATTTATATATTGCATTTTAATCGGAACGAAGATTGTTAATAATCTTTTGTAACAATAACGATAAATACTATCTATAGTATTATTTAAACTAAGAATTAATTATTTCGTTAGAGTATTTCCAACCCTTTGCTTTTAATAAACTAATATTATATAAATATATAACAGCAAAAACGGCTTCTACTCATATCTTATCCAATAATCCAGTTGAAATACATATTTTAATTTATTTAATAATGATTTCTTGCCCTACACATTTCGCTCCTCCGTTAAGTTTATATATAAAAGAAAGGAAAAGTTCAAGTTTTATATTTTTTTCGAAAATCCATCTTTCGAATATAGTATTACTTTTGATTTTTATTATAAATATATCATTGTTTTGTTTGATTATTATAATATAAAAACTATATTTATAGTAAATCTACATAATAAAATTTTTTAAAACTTCAAAAACCTTATTATACGTTTTCTGGATTAATGTAAAAATAAAGATTTTTTTATTGTATATATTCTTGATTATTAGCAATTATAATACTTTATTATAAGCACAAAGAAAATCGAACAAATCCTATTGAACTTTATAAAAAGGTTTAAATGATTAATAATTATTAAATGAGCGTAAAACAATTTGTTTAACATATATATATGAATAATTGATATATTCCATTTAAATGATTTCTTTGATCTATACTTCTTTAATCATTTTAATTAAATATTTCAATGCTTTTTTGCCAAAATGCTTTGATTTTTTATATTACAAATTGCTTGATTCTAATCGAGATTTTATTGTTTCGTATGTTTAAAAGAAATGTTTATTAATCTTTTAGTTTTCGATAAGTATTATAATACTTATGCTTATAGGAAAATTAAACTTATTAAAGTAGTTAAAACAAATATTATATTTTAAAAAGATAAGATTATATTTTTTAATATATTAAACAATAATAATATTGTTAACTTAATCGCTGATTTTAATAATAGCGTCAAATCCATTAAACTAAGCATTTTTGTTACAAAATAGAGTCTCGAATACGAGATTAGTATAAAAACCAAGAACAAGCGTAATATTAGTTAATATAAAATCCGCATCATCTAGCAAAATTCTTTTGATTACCCTTTCGCCACAACCAATCATTAACAAGCTTGATAATCCTATCTCAACGTAATTCGAGATATCGTTAGAAACGTACTTTTCGTTTATTAAAAAGTTAACATTGTTGATAATATATATAATACTACAATTATTCAACAAAGTACAATTTGCTAGTATATATATAGAAATGATTATAAATATGACAAAAGCGTTAATATATTTGTTTAGATCGATAATACAAAAGATAATATTGTAGAGATTCTTTCTTTGTAAAGATTCATAAAGTTAATTAACTTGAATAATAGAAAACCATCCCTTTTTGGTTAAAACATTTCGAAGATTATTATATTTCTTGTTTTTGATATATTCGTTGATCTTTTTAATTTGCTTTTCATTAATAATTCGAATAAATTGTTTAATATATTTACCGGTAAAAACTAATTCAATTATACAGCATTCGTTCGGTTTATAACAATGGTTTGAATCGATTAGTTAATTTTCTTTACAAAAACAATGCTAAATAACGTTATTACTTTTCGATTATCGCTTTAATCCAAATGATTATTGAAATTCTAATCTTTGAATGGCGAAGGATCCTTTAAGCAATAAATTACAACTCATCCGATCGATATGATTAGCAAAAAGATTATTGTATTGTTCTAAAATAGTAGTATAGCATTCTTTTTTATCTTTAGTGTTCAAAATAATTAATTACTATTTCGATCAATTTGACGCTAATTTGCTCAATGTTTTCAAGAATTATTTACATCCACAAATTCCTTTAATTTCCAAAAGATTATAGGCCGATACTTTAGCATAAAGTGATTCCTACTCCTTACATCATTTAACCAAATCGACCTATCTATTGTATATACTATTCAAATGATTGATATATTTGATTTAAATGATCCTTAAGATTATTGAATTAATAAAAGTAATCTTCATATATAGGTAAACAATAATTTGTTTTAGAATACAATTTTATATAATATTTTGGGAGATTTTCAAAGCATAAAATAAATCGATTATAAATATAATCCAATTGAATATATAATAAAAGTTACTATGATTTTGATTATATTCATTCTTTTAAGTCCTATAGATCTTCTTTATAAATAAAAAAGTTTTTAAAAGATCCTTTAATATAGTAAAAACAGGATTTGCAAAAAGCTTAGGTTTAAATATTTCACTCATTTCGATATTAGTAATGTATCGATTGTAAGCTTTAAGATCCATAGCATATTGATTATAACATTTACAATTCTTTTCAAAAATTATAATATTCATGGAAAAAACTTGAAATAGATTAACACTCAACCAATTACAAAATTAGTAATTGGAAGAGTCAAAGGTATCCGGATCGATATTATTCCAAATATGTTTAGAGCAATTAACGTTTTTGAATGATAAATACCAAAGGAACCAATCCGCTTGATTGTTGAAAGTGATATTTAATATAATAAAAAGGATGATTGTAAAGGATAGAAAAAGTATAATAAAAGATAATTAAAAATCAAAAAGAAAAAAGAAATTGTATAATATCGATATTCGAATTATAGTTATTACAAAGATTTCGAGTATAAACCGAGCTTATAACTATTACAAAGGATAATTATAAATATATAATGAAGTAATATCAAAAAAGAATAAAGGTATAGATATAAAATAATAATTATATTATTATCTATCCTTTTAAATACAAAATCCATTTACTTTTTATATATTATATATAAATAATCATATATAATAATATGTGATCATTGTATAGCTTTATAATCATAAGGATCTATAATACTTTGATCTATGATATTAGTATAAATCATTGTATTCTTATATACAAAGTTTGGATCTTTATAAAACAAAGTGTAATTGCTTTTAGCTTTATAGATCAAAAAGCGATTAATACTTTTATGTATTTACTAAAATAAAGACTAAAAACTTTCGATAATCCTAATTTCGGCAATCCCAAAAAGATTAATAAACTTATGCCCTTATTGTTGAAAGATCCTTAAAAGCGTTGTGTTTAACAAACACGTGCTTCGATAAAGCACGTGCTTTAAGAAGCACGTGCGTACTACGCATTTAACGTGATAATAAATATAACGCGTAATATAAACAATTAATAAAAGAAAACAAATGATTTGATACAAATAAAAAAAAATAAAAATCACTTTGTTAATAGAGTAATTGCTTTATTTACTAATGAATAATATTGTTTTTGATGATAAATAACTTATTCATTTAAAGTGAAATAACAAATTGCAAATGGTTTTGAACGATAATTTCAAAGGATTTGATTAATTTATTAAACAACAACATCGAAGATTTGGTTAACCTATCGGACGACAGTATTGAAGATTTGGTTAACCTATCAAACGATAGTATCGAAAATTTGATCAACCTATCGAACGACAATATAAGCTAACATCCTTAATAAAACTGAACTTTAAAACTAAGGCTTTACATCAAATTTGAAGAATTCAAAATCTTGTTCATATAGATCCTAATCTACAAAAAAGGATTTTAATAATCAAATTAAATTGGCAAAACAATTAATTCTTTCTAAATATCGAATTATCGTTTATTAACTAATTTATACTTTTTAGAGTTTGTTCAATAAGTTTTTTAAACAAAAGAATTAAAGTTTCCAAAGAATTTTTAATTTCCAAATCGTTATTTTTAACTTTGTTTGGCTTTATCGAAACAATTATATTATTACGCTGAATAAACTTTTTAAATCTGTTGTTTGTATAAGTTTTATACAAATAAGTTTTATTTAACTTTTTTAAGATATAAATGCTTTTGTTTGTGTTTATTTTTGTTATTCGATAAAGTTTAAACCATCGATATATAAGTTTTTGTTCTCTTAATATATTGATTTTGTTTAATAAATTATTATACAAAACCATATCGTTTTATTTGATATTCTTTTCCGTTGCATTATAATTTTTATCAAAGCGTTTTTTTTTTATTGAATTAATAACGTTTTTTATATAATATAGTTTCCCGAATATCCTTATCCCTTATTTCAAATTGGCGTATGCGAACAGTTAACAAATTGGATTTTGTGTTTATAATATCCCAGTTTAAAACTTTTTATATGCAATACTTAATCTCGATTAGTAGAACAAAATGCTAATCATAAATCATATAGAAAAAGGTAAAGTTGATAGGCTTATAAATAATAATTTTGTTAGCCATTAAGATAGTGTTTAGATGCTAAAGCCATTTTTCTTTTCTTTTTCGTTGTTTTAATTAAGCCATTCTTTAATGATTAATATTTACATTCTATTGCTCTATTTGCCTTCAAATTGTATACTAAAATCTAAACCCTGTTGATTTTATACTTTGCCGCAAAATATTCTATATAATTTTTGTTCTCAAGCTTTTCATCCATAACAACTTTTCCAAATATACTATGTCGATAAATAATATTCCAAAGAAACAATACGATATTCTTTGAGTTGATAATGTATAAAGGCTTTACTTCGATTTATCCAAAAGAATTATTATACAGAACTATTAAATACTTGTAATTGTTATTAATAGTGTTACGAGTAAACTATTACGGTGTTATACCGCTGCGTATATATACCTAGTATATATACTCAATTAACCATATATTCGATATAGCGCGTCATTTTGGCATGATAGTTATAAGCCCGGTTAGCGCACTGATATAATACTCGATTCGAGTTTGCTCATCTTTCAAGGATTTTTAAAGAATCCACTTCAACACTTTTGTTAATGAGCAATTCGATTAACTAACCTATCGAGATTCGTTCCACTAAACCCCACTTGGAGCTCCACATAATATAATATGAACTACTCCACTTTGAATCAATTTGTGCGATTTTACTTTCCCGCTATATCGACCTTTTCAGGCTAGTAAAAATGAAGATTACTAGATTCTATCGATACATAGCAATCTTGAAGGTGTGTTACAAATAAACTGTTACGGTGTTATACCGCTGCGTACATATACCTAGTATATATACCTAATTAATCATATGTTCGATATAGCGCGTCATTTTAGCATTTATTTATTTATTTATTTATTATGTTTAACGTCTATATAAGCTAACTAAGCTCTTGACTTTCCGAAGGGTACTAGAAACGGGTGATACACTAATAGATTGTAGGCCCAAAAGCTTACCATTTAAGTATATATTGTACAACATCGCTAAATTGAAACATTGAAGCCGCTTCTTCCCAACGGTTTCTTACAATTCTAGTTTTGTTGAGTAGTTTTCTTTTATTGTTTAAGAAAGCGTTTTACATTAAAGGGATTAGCCTTTATTTGTTATACTTAAAGAGAATAGGTATTGGGCTGTATAGCAATTGTATTGGTAAAGAACGCTAAAAAAGCAATTGTTACATTAAATTACAGTTTTTATATTATTATATAAAGTATTGTATTACGCTTTATAGATTACGTTTTAGATTAAACTTCGAAGTAAAGCAAAGAATAAAAAAGAGGAAAGGGAAGTAAAGAAAAAGTCGAATAAAGCATTATATTAAATGCTATCCAGGGTATTGCTAGGCTTTCGATTGCAAAACGTAAAGTATTGTGTTATCGCAATAAAACGCTTGAACTTTTTTGAGAAAGCGAGAAATTGTTGTATATAATTGTACTTTTCCCGGGCAATCGTTAATGAGCGAGCAGGTTTAAGCGATTACGAATGGAATCTTTTGATAAAGATCTCGCAAAAGACAAAATGTTTAAGGGTTTTAGTTCTATTGCATAAGCAATGGGTTTTTGCATCTTTGTATTTGAAACGTTTATAATAAGCTTTAAAGTCGTTGTGCTTAGATTATAGCGCTAATAGTCTATACAATGTTGATTTAACAAATCTAAACTTTATAAGCTTTTCAAACATATAATCTAATTGTTACTTGCAATATCCTCTCGCTAGCATAAGCTCGTTTTTGCTTTATTAATTGTTTATTGCATTGTGGATTAAACTTTGTACTATTAAACCTATCCCGCTGATTATTGGTTGCGCGATAGGCTTTGGGTCTACTATATTACTTTTCGCACTTATATCTACTAGTTTATCCGCCGCTTTATTGTTGGTAATCCTTTGGTGCTTAAAGGATCATTGTATCTTAACCGCGTACTAATCAATAAATTTATAACTTTTTAGAAAAGCTTATTGTAATATATCCGAAGCATTTATGCGTTTATATTATATCATCGAAATACTATTGATATAAAGTTATCTTTGTATATTCATAATGATTAACAACGTTAACGCTTTTTGTAGCCCTTTTAAAGCGCTTATTGCTTCTACATCGAAGATATACGAAAATATATTAATCGTACCCTTGTTAGTAATAACAAGATCTTATCCTTAGTAGATTGCGTAATTATAGTTTATATACTTATTTATATTATTATACAACTCAAACCCATCGAAAAAGATAATAATCGCATTAAAAAGTAAAGCATTCTATTAATCAACAAAACTTTTTGTTATTGTTTTCTTATTTATCCCTTTTATAAAGTCCGTTTTATATTCGGGGATATAATGCAAAAGGGAAAAGATTAAATAAAGCGCTTTTAAAAGTAACCGATCCGTTATTCATAGCTTTATACCAAGTTATATACAATACCTTAGTGCAATTAAGTGTATAGTAAGCGAGTGGCGTATATTCAGCCTTTTAAATCGAAAAGCTATATTAATATAAATATATTCTAAAGTTATTTTGCAAAACGAAAGGCCTGTATTGCGTAGATCAACCACTATAAGCGTAATCCTTCAAATTAACAATACGCCTTTTGTTGCTATATTAATCATTTTGTTCGCTTTCGCTATACGTGACTCTATACGGGTGCTTATTATAATGCTTTGTAAATGGCCGCCGTCTACGCTTAATTTCGTTCGTTCTAAATACTACACCTTTGCTCCATATAATAACGAAGACAGAACGTATATAATCGTGGCTTTTTGTAAGAAAGCTGTAGAGGGCTTGTGTTGCGTATTAGCAAAGTGTTTAATATGCAACGCTACTTTCCATGCCTTTTCCACTTGTTCTACAATATGCCTTTTGAACATGAGCTTACGATCAAGCCATACTCCTAGCTATCTCAACGCCGATTACTTTATATCGTTTAATGCGCTTATTATAGGCTGTATGGTTAGTGTAAGGGAAATAATAACTTCCGGGGCGTATGTATAACGCTTACAAGTAAAATATATTATCTTCAACTTTTTTGACGTAAAAACGATTTTATTAGTTTATCCCTACGCTTTAATCCTTTGTATATTTTATGTAATCGCTATAATATTCTTTTTCAATATATTGTTCACTTTGTAAAGCACAATATCGTTTATATACCTAAAGCGAAAAATTTAATCCTAGTTTAGGAATTCCGCTAAATAAAGCATATAAAGCATTGAAAATAAGGATGAGCTTTAAGGAGTATTGTAATATACCCGCGATTTGTTTGTATACATATTCTCTAACTTAATCATCACTTTGCAATCCTATAAAAACAATCGAATTATTTTCAAAAAAGTTATAAACTAGCTTTAATCCTATATTCTTTTTAATAATCGCCGGAATAGCAACACATTGAATACATTTTGTATATCCATTGTAATCAATATAACTTTTTGTTTCCTAACAAAAGCGTATTTCATATTGTATACAAATACTATGATTAGGTTTATGATCGATTGTTTAGGTAAAGCCCTACAATGCTAAGAACTTAGTATACCGTACATTAACAACATTTATGCAATCCGTTTCGCAATGGTACATTCCAGACCTTTATCTACGTAGAATAGTAAGGCTATTGAACGCTAGGAGCGTATAAAGCTTTTATTTTTCTTATCGACTTTAAATAATATTACTATTTCAACTAATCGCTAAACTTTAAAGAAATAGTTTTTTTTAAAATAATATTCGAAGAGATTATATAAATATTCTTTAACGTTATCCCAATAAACTTTCAAAAGTTTAACTATAATCCTATCAATTTTTAATAAAGTATTTAAAACCCCAATAATATTTTATTCTATTTCCTTAAAGAATACAATAGTATCCCAAGGGAGAGTAAAGACATGACTTTCTAATATCAAATCCACATCTAGATCGTTAATGTTATTATATCTATACAATACTTTGTTTAATAAAACCTATACTTTTTCCTTTATATCTTCAATCGATTGGCTATTGATTACAAGCGATGGAGCTTTAAAAAAGGAGGCCGCTTTATATCAATTTACTACTTTATACAGATTTGCATTATTTGATGCATTATCAATTATTCTTCTTCAATACTTTTTTTTCGCTTTGCGCATTACAATAAACATTCGTTTCCTATCCTCAAAAGTTTTATTAAAATATTTATATAAATTGTACATTGTTGTATTTTCGTTAATCCATCAAAACGCTAATTGTGCCTGATCGCTTGTTAATCGCTTTGCGATTTATATCAACCGTTGAAATAAATTAATGAGTTGTTCCACGATTGTTTCCAATTCAATATCCGTAACGATATTTTCGATTTTCGATAGCCAATATACTTCGTTTTCTATTAAACTAACAAATATATATAAATCGCTTTCAATAACTTTATATCCAATACATTTATTAAAAACTATACTTCGCTTTGAAATAATAGTGATTTGTATATAATAATCCGATCCGCAATTTATATCCCGGCGTACTATTGTTTTTGCGAAAGATATATTAAAGAAAATAAAATCAATTATATACCCCGCATAATAAGTGGGTATCCCTACCTCGCTAATGAAATCCATGCTAGTATCCTATGACCAATTAGTAAGCAAAGCTTTTTAAATAACCAACAATACTTTTAGTTTGTAAATGTTATATTTTGCATTGAAATCCTCTTCAATCAATATACAAAGCGCTAAAGTAATACTTGTTGTATAATATATTATTACTATAGTATTAGGCTCGCAATAGATATTAACTATATGATAGTCGTTTATTTCAAACTATATTATATCTTTACAACGTTTATTATATTGTTGTTACATTTATATCGCAGCTCTTCGCTGTATATATAATATAGTCCTTAATTGCTCGACTTCCTTTTTAACTATCCCTTTCGATTCCTACAAATCGTAAAGGGTATAGCATTCGTATACTAGGTGATTCTGTGTTTTGATGTTTAATAAACTCTAGGGTTCTTGAATACAAACTATATCCACTTCACTTTTATAAATAAACTAAAGTAGAATATTATATACTTTTGCTTCTTTTTCTACATTCGCTTATATCATTGTTATACATAGAATTGAACTATCTTCGCGGTTTTCGTTGTTGCGTTGATTTGAGCTTTTATTTATTAAAGGGATCAATAGTTTCAATTAATTATATGGTTACCGCGGTATTATTGTTGTTGATATCCATCGCATCTTCAATATAAGCTTTGTACATACTATTCCGTAACAAAAGCTTTAGATTCATCTAACTCAAGGTTGATTTAAAATGTTTTGATACTCTATTTTACAATATCGCTATATCTATTATATGTTTAGCATTATTATTTGCTTCCTTTGAAATTGTTAGTATTTGAATCTCGATGCAAATAAACGCCAGGGTTCAAGTAGCGTTTAACTATATAAAGCTTTGTATACTTTGGGACGTTTAAAAGTTCTAAGCTTTTGTTTGGAATGTATGTATTGTTCGCATAATGCTTATAGTTATCCTTAAAGCGTATGCTTTTTAAATCGCTTGGTTGTTTCTACGGATCAATTTCATTTAAACTTTAGTTAAATTATATTGTAATTTATTTCCGGTTGTATTGCAGGATGCTAACGGGTAGTTTTTGTATCCTACTAAAAACGGATTATAATATTCATTACATTTCGTAAACGCCGGGTATAGTTCGTATATTAATCCTTAATGCTTAGCTTTTACAATACTATAATTGTTATATTGTATAGGTTTTGTACAACAATAAATATTGCAATAAGTTTAGCAGTTTTATTTGTAAAGCTCCATTTGATTATAAAGAAGTAAAAAAATGGAAAGGGAAATAGCTTCAAATAAGCGGAAAAGAATGATTAGAGTAATAAAACTAATTATTCAAAAGTTCTCCATATTATTTTCAAAACTTTTGAAGCATTTAATCGGGGTAATACCGGTTTGGATCTAGGTTTTTCTTTCTACTATTTCCCTGGTGATTTCGACCTATTTATTAATTGTATTAAACAAAGTATTTGGTATCAAACGTACGCGATAATTATACTACATTTTTAAAAGATTAAAATGTATAGCTCCAATGATTTTATAGATCTTTGATTTATAAATATTCTTTATTAAAACGTTCTTTATTTTTAAAGATTTAGGATATAATACCCAGTCCAATTTATATTCTATTACCTTCAGGATGTCTTTATTCTTGATATTTGGGATAGCTTTAATTAAGTTCTCCTGAATTAAAAAAGGGCTATTGTAATATAAGTTTGCAAAAAAGGTATATTTAACAAAAATGCGTTTATCCATTTTTATTACTTTAGTAACGTTTTTCCTTACAAAGTTTGCTTTAAAAACTTCGTTTTAAAAAGCGACCAAAGGCCCATCAACTTTAAGGGTTTTAATAATCCCCACCCAGATCATAGAAAGCGCAGTTATTATTATATTTTCCTTCGTTTTAGGGATTTTAAAGCTTTTTTTGCTTTTAGAAATTATGTTTGTTATAAAAGCATCCGCTATATACTTCAAAATCGCTTTTTGAATTAGTAAAATAGTATGCATTTCTTTTTAAATAAGAGTTTTAACAATCCTTTCTAAAAAGTTAACAAATACATTTGTAAATTTGTAGCGGATTGCTATTTGTTATTCAGTTTTTTGTAAAAGCTTATTGACTTTTTAAAGAGTTGTTAATTTTTCTAATTCCTGGAGTACAACAAAGAGGAAAAATATAGGTTTTGTTTTTGTTTTAACTTGAAATTGAAAAAGGATAAGCGAAAAAGGATCGTATTGTTATATATGATTATTATTGGCCATCCACATCGTTTTTGTAGATGTAATAGGGCTTATTTCCGCTATTCGAACTCGAAAAGCGCGCTCTATATGCTTCTCGCGGGCGTCAAAACTTTGCGGAGTTCGTAAAGTATCGTCGTGCGTATCTACCGGTAGTGAAATGTATCGCGTCGTCGTTGATTGATCAATTTCCTGATGATATAATGCTAATTATTAAAGTAAAGATATAAAACCAATGCGTCATTTTAGCATGACAAATAGACATATAAATGATATCTAAACCGTATTTGGTTTAATATGTATTGATCCAAATTAGATATAACAGTTTTTCTTTGAGATTTGATTTGTAAAATTGATAATTAGAATAAGCTTTAATAAATGTTTTAATTTCTTGAAATATATTCGTTTAATGATATAGTTAATAAACTTTGTTAAATATATTTTTCATTCTTTTGTGATTATATACATCATACAAATAAAAGATCAATTTCAAGCGTTTATTCTTGTTATCGATGATTTATTAATAAAACATATTCTTTAACCTATTTTTGAATAAACATTTATTCTATACGTTGAATCCCAAAACTCTTTTTTTAAATTTTCCAAATTCTGATATTATTATGTTTATTAGTTTTTATAAAATTGATAAATAAAAAGCGATTTTCTGATTATCTTCTAAGTACCTATCGTGTAATATAATACTTTGCGAATTCGTAAAGTTTTGCAAATTATTTATTGCTATGATATTATTAAATTCTTTGGTGATTTAATCATCAATATCCATTTTATCTTTAAGAGAATCAAAAAAACTTTAAGGTTATTTTGATAATTTGTTGATAATAGTATAAAATGTTTCTTTGATATATCGGATTTTAAAATCAAACAATCGAATTTAAACAATCCATTTTGTAACCAAAACTTCAAATAAATCAATAGTAATACGATTGAATTGTACAACCAAAACTTTGGCATCAATCTCGAGAATAAAATGTGTATTGTAAAGATCAAATCTAAACTTTTGCAAAGCTTTTAAAATACTACAACATTTTTTTTTAATTGTATTATAGTTTTTTTCAATAATATTCTATATTCTATTTTCAAAACAAACCATTGTTTTTTTTCTATTAAATATTTGATTCAAATAACCGCTCTATTCTTTAAGACTAGTATTAATATTGTAAACAATTTCATCAACCTCTTTTGAATCATTGTATCGCAAAAGTATAAGAGCAAAAGCATAGGTTAAAACATACTTTAAAAAATCCATAGCAAATTGCTTTAATTTTATCCAAATAAACTTTGCACTTTTTTTCAATAATCAATACAAAAGATCTACTTTCTTGGCGAAATTCTTTACTCAGATTCAAAAAAAAATATAAACTTCAAAAAATATCCGAATATTATACTTATTGAATAATATAAGCCAATTAACAATCTTTTGGATTTTTGCATTTGCAGGAATTTGTTTATCAACATTATAAATATAATTAACAATTTAGATTTTATTTATATACTATTTTGATTTAGTTTTAATTAAACAACCCGTTTTTTTTAATTGTTTAAATGTTTTATTAATAAACTGAATATATTTAAAAACGAAGCGTTTAACTTTATCTTCAACTTTTTTTATATTATAATTATTTAATAAACCTTTAATCCCAATATCATTTAGAAAAAACAATGCTATAATTGATAAAAGATTGTTCAAGATTTTTAAAATAATCCTACAAAATTAAATCACCAAATTTGTTGTTTTTTATAGAAAAATTATTTGTTGCAATAAATTAAACAAAGTTTGAAATGTAATTATATCCCTACTTTCTTTTGTTAAAAAAATTTGATTATAATCAAAAAAGAAATCGATTAAAAAAACAATTATATATTTTATAAAATTTTTAACAAAAATATTTATATTAAATAGAAGATTAGTATTCTAGATTATGATTTTGTTTAATTTGATAAAAATATTAATGATTCTATAAATACTAAAAGTCTTTTTCTTAACCAAAAACCATGAGTTTTTGTATGGTTTTTTGCAATACTCAAATATTCCTTAATTAATACGGTTTTAAAGCATTTTAAAGATTGTTTGCATTAAAACTTTTGAAATCAGGAAACCTATTATTTGTTATACTATATACAGAATTATATTAATCTTTTAAAGAAACGCAATATCAGATTACACTTTGCCAATATAAATCCAATCAAATACTAAAGCATTTTCGCGATTCAAAAGATATAATAACAATAGATCTTTTTTTTATTCAATAAATATATCTTTATGCTTAATTTCCTTTATACGTTTAAAAATTAATTGATATCTTTCAAGTTTATTATTAAATCTTAATATCAAATACTTTTTCTATTTGCTAGTAGATTTTTGATAAAGGAATATTTTTCTATGATATTCAAACCAATTTGTTAATCCTCCGGGATCTTTTCCATTTATATTTATAGGAATATTGGATAATCGAATTTTGTTGGTTTTGTTTTTATATAGAGTATTAACAGGAAATGAAAGATCCTTTCGAAAATCTTTTATCAATATTTTAATTATTGGATATATAAATTGTATAGTAATTCGATGATATTTATAAATAAATTTATTATTGTCTCCGAAAATGATTAAATATCCAATATATTCTGATTCATTAGTGTATAAATCTTACAAATTTGGAAGTAGAATATAGTTTTCGATTGGTTCCAAATAAATCAATATTTTTTTCAACTATTCTTAAAGTTTTAGATTCAACAATTTGTAATATTTGTTAAATGTTATTTGCTTTTCCAAAAGTTTTATATTTCGAAAAGAATTTAATATAAGATTATCAATACATTGCTCGCTGAATATACCGGAATCTAGTTTTCTTTATTAATGTTAAAGAAATGTTTATTATAGGCTATTTGCAATGTTTGCTTGTTATATTAAACACTTATACGATGTTTATCATCGTTATTGATAATTGTAATATATTATGAACTGTATTGATAATTAAATATGATTTCGCCGGCAATAAACTATAGCATATTTAATAGAAGCTTATTTTGAATATTTTTCATTATATAAATATTGATTATATTTATGATTCTATCAAAAAAGATTTTAACATTTTTATATATACTCATGAGTTTCGATTCGATTGTATCGATATCAATAATACTTATATTTATTAAGTTTATTGAAAGGTTTAAAGTTATATATAGTTTATTATTCATTATATTAATGGTAAAGCCATTATTGAAAATGACTTCGATTAGGCTTTAATTGTTTAACAGAATTTTAACTACCGATAGCTTTTCATAATCTTAATTCGTTTTCGAAATGTATACAATCTAAGTCCCCTACTCTACATTCGGGCCGCCCCCTCATTTGGGCCACCCTCTTACACCAAAAACCACGATTTTGAGGTATTAATAACTTTTTTAATAATAGATTTGATTGGATGAAATTTTGTATAAAGAATTATATCGTAGAAATCAATTGATTAAAGAA
>NGKF01000001.1:4299504-4353819 GCA_002162555.1 Monilinia aucupariae
CCTCAAAATCGTGATTTTTGGTGTGAAATGGTGGCCCAAATGAGGGGGTGGCCCGAATGTAGAGTAGAGGACTTAATTGTATACTTCTTTTTAGTAGTTTAACAAAACAACAAAAACTGTATTTACTTATACTAAAGGATTATATTTAAACATGCTATAATAATTAACTTATATTTCAATAGATTTTCGGTTTTGAATTATAATAGTATAAAATTTCAAAATAGTAAATAATATATTATTAATAGCTTTAAAAAGTTTTAATATCAATGCTTCAGGTTTTGATGAATTATCAATCTTAATCGATTATCTTTTCTAAAATTCGAATATTGTTTTAAACAAAAAGCCGATAAGAATAAAAACTTTAGTTTTAAAGATTAAATATTCAGTTTGCTTAATTATACTATAATTATTGGTTATGATCGAAAGGATAAGTTTTCTTTTTGGCTTTTTAAAAACAACTTTTTCAATAACAATCAATAGATTCATTTTTGTAGAGTTTTGATTATTCGAAAGCGTATTATTTATTGTAGAATCTAAAGTATTGAATAAAGAAGATTTAATTGTTTAAGCTTTTGCAAAAGTAAAAGCAATAAGTTTTAAAACCATATCTTCGAGTTTTCGCTTTAAAATGGAAATGATTTTTTTTGCTTTATCTTTGCTAATATATTATTCAAATTGCAATATAACAGGTTTAAGCTAAATGGTAGCGTTAATGTATTCCAGGATAGAGCCATTTGAGCGAGAAGTAGAGGATGAAATCGAATTAATATTGTTAAAAAAATGAATACCATTATCAACGATTTTAATAATATTAATACGTTTAATTGACTTTGAATTTGAATTATTCTCTTTATCCCACCCATTCATTTTTACATTGGCCATTACAAAACGTACCAAAGGACTTATATTTTTGTTATAGAAGATTTAAAATGGTTTTGTTTAATTCTGATTTTTTTTTTAATATATAATATCGAATTTATCGAAAGTGATTTATTCTTTTATATAATGTTCTTTAAAAACTGGATAATCTTTCTTTATAATATGGCTTTTATCTTCAGGTTATATATTCTAATAATAGAAGTAAGATTTATTATAAACTATATTAATTTTTGTTGCTTTATCATTATCGAAAATTTTAATAAAACTGAAAAAAGCTATAGACTTTTTTGTAATGATAAGTTTAATTAAGAATGCAATGCTTTTAACAATGAATATTTCGAATACTTTGATTAACGAACTTATCTCATTATCATAGTTCTTGGAAAATATAGATTTCTTTTTTTTAGGTTTTTTTATAACTTTTATAATAATATTAGCTATTTTAATATTAATTTTCCTTAACCAAGCTTTCTCTTCAAAATCTTTGTTGTAGTTTAACAGATCCGTATACTTTATGTAAATCATATAAATCGGAGCCTAAACTAAAGTATAACGTTCTTTTAATAGATTGCTAATTTTATCGACGAACTTTAATTTCAATTAAATGTTTAAGTTTTCCAAGAACAAAAAAGCAACGATTTCAATAATAATCTTTTTCTTTGCTATAAGCCGAGTTACAATAAAATTGTAATTTCGATTATAAATCAATATATCTTTAAGGTTATACTTTTTTTTTGCATTATATTTAAATACTAAAGTTTGCAAATAGTTTTGATTATATTTTAATCGAAAAATGTTTTATACAGTATACTCCGCTAAAAAAATAGATTTAAAAGTTTTTTTTCAATTTTAACCAAATGATTTATATTCATTCATAACTTTTACATCGAGTTGAAAATTATGCTTTATTTGTTTAGAAATTCGATAATAAAACTTTTTTTTAATCATGTTATATTTTTGTTTGAGATCTTTTATAGCCTTGTATTACTTTGTTGTATTGGTACTATTGAACCATAGCATTCCTTCTTTTTTCGCAAATAATAAACTTTTTTTGTTGAACTTTATAAAAGTTTTGATAAACTCTTTAATATTATTTTTGTTAAATATAAACGCATTCTTATTTTGTTTAGAGTCTTTTTTAAAATCGAATTTAACTTTAAAAGGAATAATGATTTTAGGCTTTGCTTTTACAAATTGCTTACTTTTAGCATTATAGCGCTTGCTTTTACAAAGCTTTAACTTGCTAAAAGAGCTAGATTGTTTATTGTTAATAAACCTATCTGTTACGCTTCCGCTGCTCGACTGGCATGGCAGACGTTTCAGTGCATGTGTACGCTGTTACGGCTCATATACTCGATTAGCGAGCATGTGCCGTGCATATATCCTACTTATACGGTTTATATATATATAACAATCTTTCTCTTATAATATAATCAAATAATAGTAAATTCTAAAAACTTTATTAACCCTGTTTTAAACAGCTTTTTTATAGTATAAACGTTATATTATTTATTATTTAAATATCAAATCATCTTAATCATTTAATGGTTATTTAAAAAAATACTTTTTTCGATAATACTTTTTTAAAAACGCTTTTAAATAACAAAACCGTTTATTTATAAAAAGAAAATCAATATTAGATTTAGTTTAATAGCAATATATTCTTCATTACTTTCGGAAATCCTTTTGCTCTTTTTTTTTTTCGATATACTTTGTTCTTTTCTCAACAAATCCAACGTTAACGCCATTACATTTCCTAGTTAAAATATTGCGTTAACAAGCTTTGCATCCGCATTATTAATTCTTTGTTTTACCTTTGATCTTGCTTTTAATGTAACTATTCGAACTTAAGATTAAAGAAAAAATAAAAAAACAAAACAAAAAGCAATGCTTTTTTATAATCTACTTTTATTTCAAAAAGTACCCTTTGCGATTCTATTTTGCATATCCCTAATTCTTAAGATTACAAAAGCGAACATATTATACGAAAGGTTCTTTTTGTTTAAACTATAGAAATTAAACAATTACGCGATAAAGTTGTATATAGCATTGTTTTTATTATTTCCTTTTTCAATTTTTTTCCTAAAACGATTTTTTTTTTTATTGAAACTAATTAATACTTTATTGCAAAAAAGCAATATTAATTTTGTAGAAGTTATAAAAGAACTTCAAAGAAATCACAAATCGATAATTTTAATAATCTCACCTTTAACTCTTTGTCTTCCGAATTTGGTAATAATCGTTGCGCTAAAAATGGTTAATCCCCCATCCGCAAATATAGCTCCCTAAACCTTTTATATTCTTTTCACTTTACTCGTTCGTATCACCTCAAAGTAACTAATCTTATTAAAAAACTAAGCAATGGTGTAGAACCTTAAACAAGTTTATAAAGTATGCTTGTTTTTAAACGCTTTGATTTATATATTAATACTTTTGATTTAGAAATAGCTTAATATGCTTATGTTATGGATTAGATAGAATTGAAAGCTTAAAAGCATCTCTATACATTGTATACGCAAGTTCCTTGTTTTATTGGTATAGAACTAGTATGCTAACTAGTCGCAATTTATAATAATTCTATAAAGATTAAATATGTTTATATTTAATATAACCATTGGAAAATACTCAACGGTTTTTTTATTTGATATAGCCATTTTTTGGAATAGTATAGAACCTTCAAATTCTTAGCAATCCAAACTAAGATTACCAATAATATTTAATTATTTAAAGATCTCGAAAACAAGATTTTCGATTATTTAATTCGAGTTATAGTTTTCTATAAGGACAATTGTTTTATTATAGAAAAGCTAATTAACAAACTAACCAAGGTTGATAAAAACAAAGTTTTTATACAAAAAAGAAATAGATATTACGTTTTTCGAAAATCTGCTTTTACCAAAAGGCCATTTATTACAACGTTGACTCACTTTCTTTAAACGAATCGAAACGTTAATTATCCTAGTATTGATGCAGTTTAATATACCTAGCTCAAACCGTTCTATCCGTTATACAATACCTTGGCGGGATATACTAGAATTTTTAAAAATCCAACCCTTAAAATCTTTACCCAGAATATTGCTCTCTTTTTTGCTTTCAAAATTCGTTTTTAAACGCTACAAACAAACTTTCATAAAATAAAAACGAATATCCCTATTGATTCCGTTATCGCTATTAATAGCGAATTCATTGAAAACTTTTATAATACTAAAGATCACCTCGATCTTTAAATATACGCTGAAGATATTGAATTAATACATTAAGTGAAAGATATTTATTTAAAAACAAACGTTTAAACAAAAACTCCTTTCTAAGTACTATTAAAAACATGCGATTTCTCGATTTGATTAAATTAATAAAAGGTTAAACTATAACCCTACCTTATATCCTTTTCAAAAACGAATACTTTTTCAAATTAAATACTTTTTTTAACTTTAAAGCAAACGGATACATTTTCATTAATATTATGCTCTTTATTTTTTTATTTTTATTGTTTAAACTATGTTATCATTTATTTAAAACTTTTATTAGCGTTAAAAGTTACAATAATGTGTAGGGTCGCATTATTATTTATTATATTTTTTTTAATCTTTTGATTAATAGTTAAAAGCAATTATTCATTCCATTTCTTATTATCAACCTAAGTTTTTATAATATTATATTAAGTAAATCATGGTTCTCAAAGTTGCGAGTAAAGCTTAACTACTTCAATTGATACTTTGAATAATCTTTTATCACGCTAAATGCGTGGTACGCACGTGCTTGTTGAAGCACGTGCTTTGTCGAAGCATATGTTTGCCGAATACAACGCTTTTAAGGATCTTCCAGCAATAGAGGCATAAGTATACTAACCTCTTTGGGATTGCCGAGATTAGGATTATCGAAGGCTTTTAGCCTTTATTTTAATAAATGCATAAGAATACTAATTATTTATTGATTTACAAAACTAAAAGCAATATAACACATTGTTTTACAAAGATCCAAACCTTGTATACGAAAATACAATGATCTATATTGATATTATAGATCAAAGTATTATAGATTCTTATAATTACAAAGCTATACAATGATTATATATTATCATATGTAATCACTTATATATAATATATAAGGAGTAGATAAATCTTGTATTTAAAAGAACAAACAACAATACAATCACTATTTTATATTTATACCTTTATCCCTTTCAAATATCCTTTTATATATTCGTAGTTATCCTTTGTGATAGTTATAAACCCGGTTTATACTCGAAATCTCTGCAACAATTACAATTCGAATATCGATATTATATAACTTCTTTTTTCCCCTTGATCCTTAATCATCTTTTATTATACTCCTATTCTTTACAATCATCTTCTTCATTATATCAAATATCATTTTCAATAGCCGAGCGGATTGATCCTTTTGATACTTATCATTTAAGAATATTAGTTGCTCTAGGCATATTTAAAACAATATCGATTCGAATACCTTTAACTCTTCCAATTATCAATTCTGTGATTGGTTGAATGTTAATCTACTTCAAGCTTTTTCCATGGATATTATGATTTTTGAAGAGAATTGTAAACGCTATAATAAATATACTATGGAACTTGAAGCCTACAATCGATATACTAATACTAATATCGAAATAAATGGAATGCTTAAACCTAAATTCTTTACGGATTCTGTTCTTACTACATTAAAGGATCTTTTAAAGACTTTCTTATTTATAAAAAAGATCTACAAAACTTAAAAAAGTAAATACAACCAAAATCATAATAACTTTCGTTACATATTCGATTGGATTATATTTACAATCAATTTATCCTATATTTTAGAAATCTCCCAGAATGCTATACAAAATTATACTCTAAAACAAATTATTATTTATTTATATATAAAGATTGTTTTTACTAATTCAACAATTCTAAGGACTATTTAAACCAAATATATCGATCATTTGAATAATGTATGCAATAAACGAATTGATTTGGTTAAATGGTGTAAAAAATAAAAATCATTTTATATTAAAGTATCGATTTACGATTTTCTAAAGATTAAAGGAATCTGTGGATATAAACAATTCCTAAAAGCATTCAATAAATTAACCCTAAATTGGTTAAAGTAACAATTAATTACTTTGAATATTAAAAACAAAAAAAAATGCTATACTACTACCCTAAAACAATACAATAATCTTTTCGCTAATCATATCGATCGAATGAGTTATAATCCATTGCCAAAAAGATCCTTTGCAATTTAAGAACCAGGATTTCAATAATCATTTGAATCAAAGTAATAATCGAAAAGCAATAACGCCATTTAGCATTGTTTTTATAGAGAAAATTAACCAATCAATTTAGACCATTGTTATAAACCAAACAAATACCGTATAATTGAATTAACCTTTACCAATAAATACATTAAATAGCCCATTCGAATTATTAATAAAAAGCAAATTAAAAAGATTAATAAATATATTAAAGATAAGAAATATAATAATCTTTAAAACGTTTTAACCAAAAAGGGATGACTCTTTATTATTTAAACCAATCAATTTTATAGATCTTTACAAAGAAAAGATTTTCATAACATTGCTTTTTACATTATCAATCTAAACAAATATATTAACGTTTTTGCTATATCTATAATCATTTTTATACATATATTAACAAACTATATTTTGTTAAATAATTATAATGCTATACATATTATTAACGATATTAGCCTTTTAATAAACGAAAAGTATATTTTTAACAATATCTCAAATTATATTGAAGTAAAATCATCAAACTTGCTAATAATTGATCATAACGAAAAAGTAATCAAAGGAATTTTATTAAATAATGCGGATTTTATGTTGATTAATATTGCGCTTGTTCCTGGTTTTTATACTAATCTCATGTCCAAGACCCTTCTTCGTAACAAAAGTATTTAATTTGATAGATTTAACGCTATTATTAAGATTGGCGATTGAGTTAATAATATTATTATTGCTCAATATATTAAAAAGCATAATCTTATCTTTTTAGAATATAATACTCGTTTTAATTATTTTGATAAATTTAATCTTTTTATAAACATAAATATTATAATATTTATCGAAAACTAAAAGATTAATAAGCATTTCTTTCAAATATGCGAAACAATAAAACCTTGATTAGAATCAAGCGATTTATAATATAAAAGATTAAGGTATTTTAACAAAAAAGCATTAAAATATTTAATTAGGATGGTTAAAGAAGTACAGATCAAAAGAATCATTCAAATAAAATATATTAATTGTTTATATATATATATTAAACAAATTGTTTTATATTTATTTAATGATTATTAATTATTTAAATCTTTTTATAAAGTTTAATAGGATTTATTCGATTTTCCCTGTATCTATAATAAAGTATTATGATTATTAATAATCAAGAATATATATAATAAAAAGATCTTTATCTTTACATTGATCCAGAAAACGCATAACAAGGTTTCTAAAGTTTTAAAGAACTTTATTGTATAGATCTATCGCAAATATAGTTTTTACATTGTAATGATTAAACAAAACAATAATATATTTATAATAAAGATCAAAAGTAATATTGCGTTCGAAAGATAGATTTTTGAAGAGAGTATAGAACTTGAACTTTTTTTTTCCTTTATATATGAATTTAATGGAGGAACAAAATATATAAAACAAGAAATCATTATTAAACAAATTAAAATGCGTATTTTAATTGAATTGTTGAATAAGATATAGATAAAAGCCGTTTTTATCGTTATATACTTATATAATATTAGTTTATTAAAAGTAAAGGGTTGGAAATACTCTAACGAAATGATTAATTCTTGGTTTAAACAATATTATAGATAATATTCATTGTCGTTGTTACAAAAGATCACTAACAATCTATATCTCGATTGGAATGCGATATATAGATATAATTGCTGCGCATACTCTTTGAACAAAGAAAAAGAAGTTAAGATTAAAGTAAAATAGTATAAAACTAATCCGCAAATATATATTAGATATTTGATCGAATATATTTCTATTACAGCAATCTTTTGTATCTAGATCTTTATATTCGATAAAGTTATTATTATACGAAATATTAAATTCGATAAAAGATTTATTTATGGAAATAATCTTTGTAGTAAGATTGTTAACGCTATATCAATCCAAATGATTAAGGATTTGGTTGTTGAATTGAACATTCAATAAATGGAATCGCTGGATGGTATTATTTTAAAGAACGTGGATGATGAATTTATCGAAGAACTTGTACAAAGAAAACTTGAGATTGTATATACTCTTGGTTTTAATTATAAAAAACGCTTTGGGTCTTCGACTTTGAGGGTGATTGAAAATTAAGAAGATCAAAAGAATCTAATAACAAAATCCTTACTATTTACTTCAATTCATGATAATAAATATAGCACTTTATTAAATCCCGATATAATTATAAAAGTTAACAAATTAACGCCGGTTTTTAATGAATCAAGATCCTTATTGGTTGTATTTATAGCAAAAAATAAAAGCTTATTCGAAATGATTAATTCATAAAAGACTTGTATGGATTCTGGTTATAAAGAATCAACAACTCTACTAAAACCATTAATATCAATATTAAATAGTATTCTCGAGAATAGTAAATCGAATGATTATTCGATTTTTAATAACGAAGAGAAAGATATAGTATTGCCTTCTATAAAAAGAAATACGTTTAAAAGATTTCCTTCGCTATTTATATTTAACAGAGCTACTAAACGACTATATACTCTACAAATAAAGATTCCTAAGCTTAATATCAATACTAAGAAATACATTAAATTCGATACGCTTAACGACATTGATATGGTCCTCGATTATACAAAGCATTAAACAATAGACCATATTAAACGCTTAAATCGTTTGCGTTAATGGGTAAATGGTTACTACAAGATTAATATCTTTATTGGTACCATAATTGCTCAATCATACGGATTCAAAAATGAACTTCAACAATTAAATGATTTCCATAACACTTTCTGGCTTAATAAGCAAAAGGATAAGCTAAATGAATAAAATGGTAAGTTCATTATTATATATAACGTAGTAATTGCTATAATAAAATATAAATCGATAATTACATTTTTGATTCAATCCAAAGTTACAAATCTTTTACGAATACTAAAATCAACAGTATTATTATCACTAAAGTTCTTTTATAATCTTAGAATTCATATATTTAAATATTGGTTCAAAATGGATTATGATTGTAAGATTAAAATACTATAAAATCAAAGCATTTGGCAAGAAATTGAAACAATATCAACTAAATTAAAGTCTATTCCATTTCAATAGGTATTTATTTATAAGAATGATTAAAGCGATTATATCGATCGCTATAGATCACAATTAGTAATTAAAGGAGATCTTTAGAATATAGCGATAATCGAATCGATTTACACAACTATACTTATTACACAATCCTTTCGTATAATAATAGCAACAATAGTAAAGAATAATCTTGAAACAAAGTAATACAACGTTATAAATGCTTTTATTAATGCATTTCGAAATTCTATTGGGAATCCAATTATATACCATATATTAGATAAGTATAAAGTATTTAATAAATCCATCATTTTTGATTAAACGCTGTATAACTTGAAAAACTTTTTTGCACTTTAGTATAAAGAGTTTATAAGTACACTCATTAGCCTAAAAATGGTAAAATGCAAAAAAGAACCTTATATCTTCATGTTTTTTGATTTCCATATATTTATTTTATTCTTTGTTAACGATATCCAAATAATCTATTACAAAAAGTATGAATATCAAAAAGATCAAATAATTAATAAAATCAAAGCTAAATATAAGCTTAAAGATTTCGATAATATTTAATGGTTTTTAAAGATTCGAATTATTAGAGATTAATAATTTAAGAAATTGTAGTTAATATATAATACCTATATCGATAAGATCGCTTACAAATTTGGTTTTATAAAAAAAAAAGCAGTTATATTATTTCCAATTATGGTATTTGAAAAGAATAAAGATATAGCTCCTCTCTCTAAAGTAAAGGAATATCAAGAAAAAATTGGATTAATCTTGTATTCGGCTATAACAATTAAAGCCGATTTAGCGTTCCCTTTCTCCAAACTAAGCGAATATAGCATTAACCTTTCAAAGAATCACTTTATAGCAACAAATCATTGTATCATATATTTATACGGATTTTAATATTTTTCTATTTGCTATGGGGATAATCATATACTTCAAATGATAACCTTTTCAAATGTTTCCTTTATAAATAATGTAGTTACTTGAAGATCCTTTTAAAGTTATATGATCATATTATATAATAATGCCATTATATAGAAAGCTATAAAACAAAATATAGTTACTATCTCAACTATAAAAGTAAAACTTTTAAATATAAAAAAATCAATCAAAAAAACAATAACAACATTAAAGCTTTTAAAGAAGATTAAGGTATTGGTAAAGAAGCTTGTTAATATCTTTTGTAATAATACTTAAACAATTCAATTAATAATTGGTGAAAACGAAAAAATCTTTATTAAACTTAGGTATATGGATATTCAGAATATATGACTTCGTTAAAAATACGTTAATAAGCGATTCTTGATCATATATTTACCAATTGCTGATATATCGGCAGATAGGCTTACTAAGAATTTTATTAAGCAAAAGTTTGAACATTTTGTTAAACTAATCAATATGTAAGACACTAAAGATCGAATCATAAAGATTATCGAATGATCGGGAATTATATGATATTCAGATCACGATCAGCGTAACCAGCAAAAAATTAATATTATAGTATTCTCTATATACCTCATTACCCTATACCCTACTCTCTACCCCACTACCCTAAAGGAAACTTATTTACAAGCAACTTTTCCATTACCATTATCACCCATCTTTCTTTCCTTCCTTTTTCTCTTCATCTTTACCACCGCGAAATAATCCTTCAAAGCATATCCGCTTTCAGAGGAATTTGCTTTTAGTGCAGTTCTACTTTGTATCGACTCCAAAGCTATTTAAGAATCGATATACTTTAGAACGTTTCGAAAAGCGATTTGAAGACACTTTATCTCTTATAATTACATGGTTAGCAATCATAATATAAAGCGAAAAGGGAGTATTATACCTTTTCATTGTTATTGGTTTTCGCAGCTAAGAAATCATTCGCCATTGCATACAAATGTGCTAGCAAAGGCCGATATATGTATATAAAGCATTAATAATACTAAGCTTTTTGGGAATCCGCATTTTTGTAGTAAATCCTATCTTTTTGCCCAGCAATCAGCGATTTTATACATTGTATATACAAATAAGGATTTTTTGGCCTTTTAAACCGAATCTTTTTAGCGAGAGTACAAAGAACTAGAATGGGAGGAGTAATAGAAGTAGAAGATACCACTCCAAACCCTTTATTACTTAATTTACCAAAATCCCCATTAGAATCTTATAAAATGTAAATGATGTATTGTTAAAATGATTATAGTATTTATCTTCCAATAGAGCAAAAAATCTTTATTCTTATCTTCACTTTGATTCTCATTCTTATTCTCATTGTTACCCTTGTTAAAAGAATCGGTTTAGAAGGGATAAAAAAAAAGGGAATCGAAGGAGTAAAGAGAAAAGGAATAAAAAAGCAAAAAGCAACGGTAAAAGTAAGAGGGAAAAGGAATAGGGATGCAAAGAAAAGGTTTTGGGGGTAAACAAAAAGCAAAAGGATCAAAAAAAGAAATAGAAAAAATAAAAGAAAAAAACGAAGAAACAAAAGCAAAAACAAAAGAAGCAAAAGCAAAAGCAAAAAGAGCAAAAGCAATGCAACAATGGGAAACAACTAATATTTCCCAAGTATAAGAAAAGTTCCCGGCTCAGGAGTTGCGGCCATGGCAAAGCATGTTGATAATGATATTGTTAATGATGTTATTATTAATAGTATTGTTGTTGATATAATTATTATTGTTATTACGATTGTTAATGTTTATTTTTAAAGAATCGAAGGATTAAGGGATTAAAGCTACAATTAAATATCTATGCGATGGGAATTATAACAAAACAATAATACGTTACAAAACGATCAAATCTAACAAATATATAATGAATCCCTTCAATTATAATCATTGTCGTATATAGAATCGACGATTTAAATATCCATGGAATCATATGGAATTATAGTTATTCAATTACCCGTAAAGAAAATTGTTTATATATCATTAGCTTATTTTTCGTTTATTTGTTTACTTCAAAGTATTATACAATATATAATTATAGATTTACTCATTTTGTTTACGTTGTAATTAGATTATATATTGCGTACATGATTTGAAGGGTGTATTATACTAAATGTGTAGTACGCATATACTTGTTGAAGTATGTACTTTATCGAAGTATATATTTGTCGAATATAATGCTTTTAAAGATCTTCCAGCAATAAAGGCATAAGTATATTAACCTTTTTGGAATTGCCGAGATTAGGATTATTGAAAGCTTTTAGCCTTTACTCTAATAGATGTATAAAAGTATTAATCGCTTGTTGATTTACAAAACTAAAAGCAATATAACGCATTGTTCTATAAGGATTCAAACCTTATATACGAGAATACGATGATTTATATTGATATTATAGATCAAAGTATTGTAGATCCTTATAATTACAAAGCTATACAATGATCACGTGTTATCACATGTGATCACTTATATGTAATATATAAGGAGTGGATGGATCTTGTATTTAGAAGGATAGACAACAATACAATCACTATTTTATACCTATACCTTTATCCCTTTCAGATATCCTCTTATATATTCGTAGCTATCCTCCGTGATATCTTTAGAATAATTATTTATGTACTTTTTGAATCAAAATTTATTACTTTCGAAAAATGATTTGAAATAAAAAGAAATCAATCGATTTGTATAACAAAACGTTGATTAAAGAAACAATAAACTCGATGTTTATTAGCAACAATGAAACGCTTAATTTAAATTTATTATTATATCTATAGTACAATTTTTCAACTCTATATCTGCAAAAAAACTTAATCTTTTTCTCCCTTTTTCTTTTTAACAAGTATTCGAAAAAGCTCTTTAACAATTGTTTAAAAAAGTTTGCGTTGTAAAACTATAAAAACTTTACAAATCGTTGTTTTACTTTTTATTCGATATTGTTAATATCTATGCTTTTACGCCCGTATAATTCGAACTTTTGTACAAAAGATATAAATATAACAAATTCTTCGCTATTACTTTCAACGATATCGAAGTTGTTATATAAAAACATTAATAAAAACAAAATCAAAAGAACCAATTACTAATCGCTATAAACGCTTATCAATATACTAAATCTCAATTATATTTAAACAATGCTTTTATTACTATTAACGAAGAACCTTCAATTCCTTTAATATATAAAGCCTTTCAAAAAGCCTTTTCCAAAGCCAATTCGAATGTGTTACTATTTCATCATTTATACGATTACAAAATTATACTGAAAAGTGAAGAGAAAAAAGCTTTAAGATATAATCTATTCTACAAAATATTGTTGAAACAATTAGAAATTGTCAAAGAATATCTAATTGATAATCTAGTTAAAGGATTTATAAAGCTTAACTAAACTTTTTATACAATATCCGTTTTGTTTATTCGAAAAGCTAATAGTGCACTTCGATTTTGTATCGATTTCCGCTTGTTGAACTTTTTTATTTGCAAAGATCGATATTCTCTCCTTTTGATCAACAAAACGCTTATACATTTCACCAATACAAAGATTTATACGAAGTTTGATATTCGTCAAACCTTTCATTGAATTAAAATGGATCCTGCTTTTAAAGAATATACTACATTCTATACGCGTTATAGTTTTTACAAATGCAAAATCGTACTATTTGATTTTACAAACAATTCAACAATTTATTAAAGGTATATAAACAATATACTTTTCAATTATTTAGATATGTTTTGCACTATTTATCTTAACAATATTTTGATTTACTTTAAAAACAAAAAAGATCATCAAGTTCAAATCAAACTAGTTTTGATTCGATTCAAAGTCGCTAGCCTTCAAACCAATTTTAAGAAATATAAATTCAATATTAAATATACTAAATATTTCGAATTTATCATTTTCACCGAAAGTATTGAAATTGATTTAGAGAAAATAGAAATAGTTAAAAGTTGGATATACTTTACAACCGTTAAAAAAGTCCAATCATTCTTTGGTTTTTGCAATTTCTATTATCGTTTTATTAAAGACTATAATATTATAGTTAAACCTTTAATAAAGTTTATCAAAGCTAATACTCCGTTTCATTTCGATGATTTGTACTATAATATATTCAACGTTTTAAAACAAAAGCTTATTTTCGCTTTTTTGCTTCAACATTACAATTATAACCTTTTTTGTATATTTGAAACCGATGTTTCAGATGAAATAATCGCCAGTATGCTTTTTCAAAAGTATAATAACAATTAACTATCTATAGTATATTTCTTCAAAACCATGGTTTTTGTTAAATTAAACTACGAGGTTTATAATAAAAAGATATTATCGATAATATACTTCTTTAATTATTGAAAATCAAAATTAACTAGCTTTCTTTATTAAGTTCGAGTTTATACAGATTACAAAGCTTTAGAATACTTTATAATCATTAAAGTTTTAAACGTTTAATAAGCTTAATAAGCCAAATTGCTAGTTGATTACAATTTTGTTATTATATATTGTTTTGATAAAAACAATCCTTTCGCTAATGTTTTTATATATTGCGTTGATAAGCTCAATATATAGAATTAAACGAAGAAAAAGAATCGCTTTTAATAGCTTATAAAGAATAATTAAATCGATATAAAGATTATACAGAACAATTTAAAGAAAAAAAACCAACAATAATGTATTGTCTATTATAGACCTGGTTTTTATTGCTCTTTACTTCAATATTATCAACTATATCCTCGATATTAATCGCTTTTTTGATAGTTTATAAGCTTTATAAATTAAAGTATTCAAAGGCTATAAACATTTTGCTTTCCAGGATGATTTATTATTGTACAACAATCGCTTGATAATGCTCAATTTGAAGAACTTTTGTACATTCCTTATTCGAAAGACCCATAATTCAATTTCTATAGTATATCCTAAAATCAAGAAAATCTACTTTTTGTTATCAAAACAATACTATTGGCCTAGTATACTTACAATAATTGCTCAATATATATACAATTGCTATATTTATAAATGCAATTCTATATTGCAAAATTATACTTTCGATTTATTATATTCGCTTCTTGTTTTTAAACAAGTATAGCAAAACATCACTATAAACTATTACAATTTCAATAAGAACAAATACAATTATAATAATGTCCTTGTAATTATTAATCGATTAACAAAACAAATTATCTTTATTCCTTGTTATAAGGAAATTGATTTATATAAATAAACCAAACTCTACCTATACTATATCTATCGATATTACAAAGCCCCCAAATCGATTGTATCGAATAAAGATTTTTAATTTATTTTAAAGTTCTAATAAGAATTTAATCAATTGCTAGATATTAATATCAAACTTTCCATCGCTTACCACCCTTAAACAAATGATTAAACAAAAATCTACAATCAATATTTGCAACAACGCTTACATCCATTCATCAATTATTATCAAAACGATTAATCAGAATTTTTATTTATAATGAATTATACTCAATTCATTTTTCTATATAAATCTTTCAAAAGCTTATCGCTTTTTAAGGCTTTTTACGATTACCCCTTATATAATAGTTGGGATTAGAATATCAAGGATAGTTTTTCAATAAAAAACATAAATATTTAAAATGCCTGCAAATTTGTTAAACATAATTAAATAATTGTTGCTCGTATTAAAGAAAATATCCTTCGAATTTAAAAAAAGATGATCCGGTTCATTAATTTGTATTATTGTATTATAGATTTCGATATCGGAGATTATATATAGTTGAATATAAAGAACTATTTTATTTAGCGATTTTTCAAAAAGTTTAATTATTCTATTCAAAATCGATTCAAGATTATAGATTAAATAGGTAGCTTTTTTTGCTTTAAACTTTTCGTTATTATAAAGATATATTTAATGTTTTCGTTTGACAAATTTTGGAAAACTTATAATAACCTTTTTTTTGGTTAAGTTCAAAAGCCTTTATCGCTTATCAATATTATTGGTGATTTTGAATAGGAAATAGAAAAAGTTTTTATTATCAAGAAGACCCGCAACTTTTTACAATACTGTGTTTCTTAGTTTAATATTAATATCGATTTTATTTGATATTCTACTTTTGATTTGAAAACTGCTTTTTACAAATTATATAATTTCCATTGAGCGAACTCTACACTGCCTGATCCTTTTGCTTTATTATTCAAATGGATCAAGCTTTACGAAAATAAAGAAAACGATTACAATTACGTTAACAATAACAAACCTATATCCGCCGCCAATCGAATACGTTTTTTCCAAACCATTTCGTAGTTATGGTTATTCGAAGAAGTCTTTATATTACATCAAATTATCGCTATTATTATTAATACTAATTAAAATAATGTGATCCCCGATGTAGTATAAAAAAAAAAGAAATCTTTGAAGTAAATACAAAATGGTCAATCCTTATCATTTTATTTAATTAAAGGATAAACAAAGCTATTAAAAGAAAAAAAAGAAATATCATTTATTTGAAACAAAATATTGCTTAAAGTGCTTCAATCTTTAACTATAACTTTAAAACAACCTTTTTTAATACTTACTTACGCTTTTCCTCCCATTTAAACCTTTCGCGTGTTTAGTATTTTTTCAATTTCTTTTTATAGATCTTTTTTATGCGTTTCTTTTCCTTCTTCGTTAAAATTCCTTTTAATATTTTTTTTGAAAATTTATATCTAAACTCCGCCCGCAAAACCATTTACTCCTTTATTAATAATATTGCAAAAAATGATTAAGAAAAGAAATAACTTGTTTTTGTTTCTTTTTTGTAGATTAATAATATTTCGCAATATTTTAGAAAATTGTTTAATAATTGATTCTCCGGAACCTTTTTATACCTTTACCTTTGATTAAAACAAAAAAAGTAAAGCTTTTTTTTTTACCTCGATATAATATAATATTTCCTTTTTGAGTTCCTTGTAAAGCAATTTTGCATATATAGTACATACACACCCTTGAAATCCTTGAAACAATTGTTAACAATGAACGATAGTTTCGCTAACGATTTCAATAATGATTTAATAGACTCTTTGTATAATTTACAATATATCGTTCTAAATATATTGTTATTATCGTCCTTCGATTAATTTAAAGTCTTTGCAATAGGCTTTTTGCCGTTATCATTAATCCAGGTTGATATTGTAAATGCTCGATCCTGTTATTATTGTTATTGCTGTTTCGCCGTTGATACTCGGTTTTATTATTGTTATTATTATTGTTTTAACGCAGTTTTTTGTTGTAGAGAACCCTTATTGATAAGATTTTGCATTAGTAATTCAAATGCTTGAATGTATATTGTTGTTGTACCAAATTAATGTTATTATTTAATGCTCAAAAGGAAAAGAAAAGCTAACCCGCAGGATCAATTGGAAAGCTTTGTTTGTTGAGACCATTATCGCTTTTCGCCATTTCATTTTCTTTATCATCTCTATAATCTTACTTTAAAGAAGAAGAAAAAGAAGAAGAAACCTCGATTACAATAGGCACTTTTAACTTTAATTATTTTATCGCTAACGCCGCCCATACGTTTATCGCATTTTTATATTGCTTTTGCTTTTTGGTAAAACTTTCATTTAATAACTCTTTTGTTATATTTAGCATAAAGTTGTTTGATTTATTGATGTAGAAAGATATACTCAAAAAAGCAATAAATTTGATAAAGAAGTTGAAATGATTTGGATATAGATTTAGGTTTACAATGGAAAAAGCCTTTATTATATACTCTTTTTCAATATAAGTATTATTTTGCTGTTTCGAAATATCGAATAAGCATTCATTTTGTTGCAAAATGCTTATATGCACGTTACCGCCTAGAAATAAGCAAATACAATTATATACTTTGCAATAATAATCGCAAAGTTTACGATAAACGTTTTTTGTTTGATCTAATTGATTGGCAAATATTGCATAAAGTATAATACAGGATTATTAACGAATAATTGTTTGAGGATAAATTTTACTAAAAGAAGGGATAGTATTACACTTTCGTTGCCCGGTTGATATAGCAAATATTCCGGTGTATATATATGTTGTTACAGTTTATATATTCGATTAGCAAGTATGTATTGTGTACATATCCTGCTTATATAATTTATATATATATAACAATCTTTTCTTCGTAGCATAATCAAGTAGTAGTAAATTCTAAGAACTTTATTGACCCTGTTCTAAACAGCTCTTTTACGGCATAAGCGTCACACTATCAATCTTTTCGATCTTAGGGTTTTTGAAAGTCATTATATTGAACGTAAATGCATTAGGATTATTGGTAAATTCGGAAGATATAATTAATCAATAAAGTATTGTAATTTAAACAATTGAATTGTATAAAGTATAAGTGTAGTATAATTGAAATGTAAATTTTTTGGTAATATAAATAAAATAATGAAAGAGTGATAAGAATAATATAAACAAAAAAAAAAACAAATCTTTAATAATAAATGAAGGATTTTGATAGCGATAGAATCCTCGTTTACTTCAACATTAATATTTTACAAATTTGCAAAATATTGTTGTGTATATTTATCAACGTTGAAATATAATACATCGGTTGTAATTTAGCTCATACGAATCAATTAAAACAATACTAAATCAATCAAATAAATAATCAAAATATGCTTAAATCTTTCCCGAAAGCTTGGTATTTGCTATACCCAAACCTAAAATAAAATTTTTATGATTACGCCGAAATTCACTATTGCCTATTGTTCTATAAAATCCATTCATTTTATATATTAGTTTTTAACGTTTTAATTACAAATACTCAATCGAGTTAGAATATAACCAAATCGATTTAATGGTTATTTAAAATTCCGGCAGATTGTACTTTTTCTTCTTCAATTTGATTTTCAGATTTAAAGATACAAAGCTATTTAAAGCTTTTCAATATCAACAATAAAGGTTATATGGATAGCATATATTAAATTTTTCGGGTTATAAATTGTAAAATAGATTTGGTATACGATTTATAAACTAAATCATCGAATAAAAAAAACTATTATTTTTGGTAATGATTATTAATTTTATAATCATTTCATATTATTATTTAATTTGTAATATAAACATTATTAAATCTTATTTTTATTATTGTTATATTTAAATGGTTGATATTGAACGAGAATATAGTTGCTTATAATTTGGATTCTCTTTTTTCAAGGTATAATCCGTTTTATTGTTTTTGTTCCCTTTTTATCTTTATCAAAGGATACAATTCTGTATTATTATTGTTTATAGTTTCTTTATTAATTTTTTCGATATTTTGGATTCCCTACAAAATATTTTAGTATATCGAAAGGAATTCAAGGTTGTATATTATTTTTATGAATAATTAACTTTGAATAAATCTTTGTTTTTATGTAAATCATCAATATAAAAGGGAAGAAGGTGAAGAGTAAAAACAATAATTAAAAACAATAAAAAGAATGGCTTTCTGGAAAAAAGCAATATAATAAAAGGGGAATAGGGGTTAGGGTTAATTAAAACGATTATAAACGATGAAGAAGGAAAGGATAATCAGGATGATTTAGATTATAATGAATATATACACAATCAAAAAAGGGGGTGGTAAGGGAAATAAAATTTAATAAACAAAATATAACATAATGATCTAAGATACAGAGTGAGAGGAGTATAAATACTCCTTATAAGAGGCGAGGTCACGTGAGGGTGTTAGGTCCGAATGGTCGGAGCCATTCTGCAGTCTCACAATATATTCTAAACAAAGGCTTAAAACTCTTAAACATTTCAAAGTATACAAAGCTTTATATAATTAAGCGTTACTTGGACCCCAGCGCCTACCCGCATCGAAATCCAGATATTAACAACTCTAAAAAAAGTAAACAACAACGTTAAACGTATAATAGATATAACAATATCGCAAAATAAAGTATCGAAACGCTTTAAAGCAATTTTGAGTTAAATGAATCTAAAGTTTTTGTTATAGAATAGCGTGTATAAGATTTATATTAAAGATGCGATGGATATTAACAATAACGATATTGTAATAACCATACAATTGATTAAAACCATCGATTCCTTTAATGAATAAAAACCTTAACCAACGCAACAACGAAGATTACAAAGATAGTTTAACTCTATATATAACGATAGTATAAACAAATATAAAAAAAAAAGCGAAAGTATATAATGTTTTGCTTTAGTTTGTTTATAAAAACGAAATGGATATAATCTATATCCAAAAACCTTAAAGCTTACCGAGCACCAAAATATAGAATTATCCAGCATACAAATGTTATACTCTTTACGATTTGTGGAAATCGAAAAGGGTAATCGAAAAGAAAACTAAACAATCAAGGATTATATCGTATATATAGCAAAAAACCGCGATATAAACGTAACAACGATATAATAAACGTTGTAGAGATATAGTATGGTTTGAAATAAACAGCTATCACATAGTTAATATTTACTATAAGCTTAATACTATAGCAATGATACATTATACAACGGGTATTACCCTGGTGTATTATATACTAGTTGAAAAGGATTTCAACGCGAAACATAACATTTACGAATCAGGGGTATTATCGGCTATTTAAAAAGCTTCGTTTGCTAATTGATTACAAAATATTAATATAGACTTTATTAGCGAGATAAAGATATTTACTTATTACGTAAAACATATAATTAACCTTATCTTCTTTAATATATCTTTCGCAAAAACAATAATACATCGGGATATAAATTGCGAATCGAATTACTACATATTACGGAGGATAGCTACGAATATATGAAAGGATATCTGAAAGAGATAAAGGTATAGGTATAAAACAATGATTGTATTATTATCTGTCCTTCTAAATACAAAATCTATCCACTTCTTATATATTACATATGAGTAATCATACGTGTGACGCTTATGCCGTAAAAGAGCTGTTTAGAACAGAGTCAATAGAGTTCTTAGAATTTACTACTACTTGATTATACTACGAAAAAGAGATTGTTATATATATATGAACCGTATAGACAGGATATATACACAGCACATATTTGCTAATCGAGCATATGAGCTGTGACGTTGTACACATGCACCGGAACGTCTGCTATGCCAACCAGGCAACGGAAGCGTAACACTACCCCCCCCTTCAATAAAGCTCGTCCTTGAGCGACTATTCGTCAATAATCCTGTATTATACCTTGTACAGTACTTGCCAACCAATTAGATCGGGCAAAAAGCGTTTATTGTAAACCTTGCGATTATTATTGCGAGGTATGTAGTTGTATTTGTTTATTTCTAGGCGACAGCATGTATATAAGCACTTCGTAACAAGATGAGTGCTTATCCGGTATTTCGAAATAGCAAAGTAATGTTTATATTGAGAAAGTATATAATAAAAACTTCTTTCCATTTTAAACCTAAATCCATATCCAAATTATTTCAATTTTCTTATCAAATTTATTGTTTCCTTAAATATATCTTCTTATATCGATAAATCAAACAACTCTACATCGAATATAGCGAAAAAGTTATCGAGTAAAGGCTTTATCAAAAAATAAAAGCAATATAAAAGTATAACGAATACGCAAACAATGTTAACAACGAAACAATCGAAGTTAAAAGCGTTTATTATAATCGAGGTTTCTTTTTCTTTTTTTTTTTCTTTAGAGTAAGATTACAAAAATAATAAAGAAGGTTAAATAAAAAGCAACAATAGTTTCGATAAGCAAAACTTTCCAATTGATTCTATAGGTTAGTTTTTTTTTTTTTTTTGAGTATTAAACCATAATACTAATTTGATACAATAACAATACACATTCGAACATTTGAATTGCTAGTGCAAAATCTTATCGATAAAGGTTCTTTACAATAAAAAGCTACGTTGAAACAATAACAACAATAACAATAAAACCAAATGTCGACGGCGAAATAACAACAACAATAGCAATAGAATCAAGCGTCTATAATATCGGTTTAAACTAATAGCAACAACAAAAAGCCTATTGCAAAAACTCCAAATCAATTGGAGAATAATAATAATAATATATTTGAGATAATATATTGTAAATTATATAAAGGGTTTATCAAATCGTTGTTAAAGTTGCTGACGAAACTATCGTTCGTTGTTAATAATTGTTTCGAGGACTTTAAAGATATATATATACTATATATACGAAATTGTTTTATAAGGAACTCGAAGAGGAAATATTATATTATATCAAAGCAAAAAAAAAAGCTTTATTTTCTTTGTTTTAATTAAAGGTAAAAATATAAAAAGGTTTTAAAGAATTAATTATTAAGCGATTTTCTGAGATATCGCAAAGCGTTATTAATTTATAAATAAAGAGCAAAAGCAAATTATCTTTTTCCTTAATCGTTTTTTGTAATGTTGTTAACGAAGGAGTAGATAGTTTTACAAGCAAAACTTAGGTATAAGTTTTCGAAAAAGATATTAAAAGGAATTCTAGCGAAAGAGGAGAAAAAGTATATGGAAAGAATCTATAAAAAGAAGTTAAAGAAATATTAAATGCGCGAAAAGCTTAAATAAAAGAAAAAACATAGACGGGCGTTAAGAAAAGTTGCTTTAAAGCTATAGTTAAAAACTAAAGCATTTTAAGCGGTATTTCGTTTTAGATAGATAGTATTTTTTTCTTCTTTTTTAATAGCTTTGTTTATTCTTTAATTAAATAAAATAGTGGGGATTAATTATTCTATATTTACTTTAAAGATTTTTTTTTTCTTTATATCATATCGAAGATTATGTTATTTTAATTAATATTAGTAATAGCAATAACAATTTAACATAATACAAAAACTTCTTCGAATAATCGTAACTACGAAGTAGCTTAAAAAAAACATATTCAATCGACGGTGGATATAAGTTTATTATTGTTAGCGTAATTGTAATTGTTTTTTTCACTTTTATAGAGTTTAATCTATTTGAGTAATAGAGTAGGAGGATTGGGTAGTGTAAGGTTCGCTCAATAGAAGTTATATAATTTGTAAAGAATAGTTTTCAAATCAAAAGCAAAATACTAAATAAGATCAGCGTTAACATTAAACCAAAAAACATAATATCGTAAAAAATTACAGGTTTTTTTAATAATAAAAACTTTCTCTATTTCCCATTCAAAATCATTAATAATATTAATAAATAACAAAAACTTTTAAATTTAACTAAAGAGAAAATCGTTATAGACTTTTCAAAGCTTATCGAACAAAAACATTGGGTATATCTTTATAATAGCGAGAAGTTCAAAGCGAAAGGAATTACCTACTCGATTTATAATTTTGAATCGATTTTGAATAAAGTAATTAAGCTTTTTGAAGGATCGTTGGGTAGAGTAATCCTTTATATTCAATCATACATAATTTCCAATATCGAAATCTACAGTACAACAATGCGAATTGGTAAACCAGATTATTTTTTTTTAAGTTCGAAAGATATCTTTCTTAGCGCAAACAACAACTATTTGATTACATTTAACAAATTTGCAGGCGTTCTAAACGTTTACGTTTTTTGTTAAAAGATTGTCCTTGATATCCCAATTCCAATTATTACGTGGAGGATAACCGTAAAGAGCCTTGAAAAGCGACAGGCTTTCGAGAGATTCGTATGAAAAGGTGAGTTGAGCGTAATCCATTATAAGCAAGAATTCCGATTAATCGTTTTAATAATAACTAACGAATAGATATAAACATTATTGCAAATATTGATTATAAATCTCTGTTTAACCATTTATTTGAAAGTAATAAACGATGAAAAGCTTGATATTAATACTTAGCAATCGATTAAATTCTTATCAGAACTTTGAAATAAATTGAAGACTTTTATTCGATACAATTGATCTAGAAGCTCCGTAATATCGATAGATATGGTACAAATAAAGTTTAGTTTGCTCATGTAAATTAATTTCTTTGTAGTAGAAAATAGAAATAACTTGTTTTGTTAATTAATCGATAATTATAAAAACGTTATTGTAATCGTACTTATCTTTATTGAAATTGCAATAATTTATAGTAATGTTTTGTTATACTTATTCAAAAACAAAAAGCAAATATAATAAATCAAGAATGCGATTTCGCGGTATAGAATTACATTTACAAATGTAGTAATTGTATATATATTAAGCAATTGTTATAAGTATACCGGACTAATAATATTGTTTTGATAGCAAAAGGTAGATCTTCTTGATTCCAGGATATACTATAGAAACTGAATCATAAACTTTTCGAATGAGGAATATACGGAGATTCTCCGAATCGAGCATTATCAAGCGATCGTCGTATAGTAATAAATCGTTTTAAAAGGCAAGATATTTATAGCCTTTGAATACTTCGATTTGTAAAGCTTATAAACTATCAAAAAAGCGGTTGACGTTGAGGATACGGTTGACGATATTAAAATGAAGGGCAATAAAAGCCAAGTTTATAATAAATAATGCATTATCGTTGGTTTCCTTCTTTAAATCGTTCTATATAATTCTTGTATCGATTTGGTTATCCTTTATAAACTATTAAAAGCGATTCTTTTTCTTCGTTTGATTTTGTATATCGAGCTCGTTGATGCAATATGTAAGGGCATCGGCGAAAGGATTATCTTTACTAGGACAATATATAATAACGAAATTATAATTAGTTAACAACTCGGTTTATCAAACCTATCAAATATTCAAAGCTTTGATGATTATAAAGTATTCCAAAGCTTTGTAATCTATATAAACTCGAACTTAATGAGAAGAGTTAGTTAGTTTTGATTTCTAATGGTTAAAGGAGCGTATTATCAATAATATCTTTTTGTTATAAATCTTATAGTTCAATTTAGCAAAAACCATAGTTTTGAAGAAGTATATTACGGGTAGCCAATCGTTATTATACTTTTAAAAGAGTACGTTAATGTCACGCTAAATGCGTGGTACGCACGTGCTTGTTGAAGCACGTGCTTTGTCGAAGCATGTGTTTGCCGAATACAACGCTTTTAAGAATCCTCCAGCAATAGAGGCATAAGTTTATTAACCTTTTTAAGATTGCCGAGATTAGGATCATCAAAGGCTTTTAGTTTTTACTTTAGTAAATGCATAAAAATATTAATTGTTTGTTGATCTACAAAGCTAAAAGCAATATAATACATTGTTTTACAAGGATCCAAACCTTGTATACGAGAATACGATGATCTATATTGATATCATAAATCAAAGTATTATAGATCCTTATAATTACAAAGCTATACAATGATCACGTGTTATCACATATGATCATTTATATATAATATATAAAAAGTGAATGAATTTTGTATTTAGAAGAACAAACAACAATACAATCATTGTTTAATACCTATATCTTTATCCCTTCCCGATATTACTTCATTATATATTCGTAGCTATTCTCTATGATAGTTATAAGCCCGGTTTGTATTCAAAATCTCTACAACAACTACAATTCGAATATCGATATCATACAATTCCTCTTTTCTTTTTGATCCCCAATCATCTTTTATTATATTTCTATCCTTTACAATCATCCTCTTCATTATATTAAATATCATTCTCAATAGTCGAACGGATTAATCTCTTTGGTATCTATTACTTAAGAACATTAATTGCTTTAAATATATCTAAAACAATATTAATCTAGATACCCTTGATTCTTTTAATTACTAATTTCGTAATTAGTTAAATGCTAATCCATTTCAAGCCTTTTTTATGGATATTATAATTTTTGAAGAGAATCGTAAACGTTATAATCAATATGCCATGAACCTTGAAGCTTACAATCAATATACTACTAATGTCGAAATGGGTGGAATATCTAAACCTAAGCTCTCTGCGGATTTTGTTCTTGTTATATTGAAGGATTTCTCAAAGACTTTCTTACTTATAGAGAAGATTTATAGGATTTAAAAAAGTAAATACAATCAAAATCATAATAACTTTCGTTATATATTCGATTGGATTATGTTTATAATCGATTTATTCTACACTTTGGAAATCTTTCAAAATGTTATACAAAATTGTATCTTAAAACAAATTATTGTTTATTTATATATAAAGATTGCTTTTATTGATTTAACAATTTTAAGGATCATTTAAACCAAGTATATCAATCATTTGAATAGTGTATGTAATGGACAAATCAACCCAATTAAATGATATAAGGAGTAGAAATTATTTTATATAAAAATATTGGTTTACAATTTTTTAAAAATCAAAAGAATTCGTAGATATAAACAATTCCTAAAATCATTTAACAAACTAACCCCAAATTGGTTGAAACAACAATTAATTATTTTGAATATTGAAGATAAAAAAAGATACTATATCATTACTTTAAAACAATACAATAATCTTTTCGTTAATTATATCGATCGGATAAATTGTAATCCATTATCAAAAGGATCCTTCGCTATTTAAGGATCAAGATTTTAACAATCATTTGGATCAAAGCAATAAGCGAAAAGCAACAACGCCATTCAACATTGTTTTTGTAAAAAAAATCAACCGATCGATCCAAACCATCGTTATAAGCTGAACAAGTGCTATATAATTGAATTAGCTTTTATCGATAAATATATAAAACAGTTTACTTGGATTATTAGTGAAAAGCAAGTTAAAGAGATTAATGAACGCATCAAAGATAAGAAATATAACAATTTTCAAAACGTTTTATTCAAAAAAGAATAGCTTTTTACTATTTAAGCCAATCAACCTTATAAATCTTTACAAAAAAAAGATCTTTACAATATTGCTTTTTGCATTATTGATTCGAATGAGTGTATTAACGCTTTTGCTATACTTATAATTACTTCCATGCATATGTTAGCAAACTGTATTTTGTTGAATAATTGTAGTGCTATGTATATTATCAACGATGTTAATCTTTTAGTAAGCGAAAAGTACGTTTTTAGCGATATCTCGGATTACGTCGAAACAAGATCATTAAGCTTGCTAGTGGTTGGTTGTGGCGAAAAGGTAATTAAAGAAATTTTGCTAAATGGTGTAGATCTTACATTAACTAATATTGCGTTTGTTTCTGGTTTTCATATTAATCTTATATCCAAGACCCTTTTTCGTAATAAAAGTGTTTAGTTTAATGGATTTAACGTTACTATTAGGATCGACAATTGAATTAACAACATTATTATCGCTCAATATATTAAAAAGTATAATCTTATCTTTTTAGAATATAATATTCGTTTTAATTACTTTGATAAATCTAATCTTTTTATAAACATAAGTATTATAATGCTTATTGAAAACCAAAAGATTAATAAACATTTTCTTTAAATATATAAAACAATAAAACCTCGATTAAAATCAAGCGATTTGTGGTATAAAAAATCAAGGCATTTTGGTAAAGAAACATTGGAATATTTAATTAGAATGATTAAAAGAGTACGGATCAAGGGAATTACTCGAGTGGAATACGTCGATTGTTTATATATACATATTAAACAGATTGTTTTATACTTATTTAATGATTATTAATCACTTAAACTTTTTTATAAAGTTTAATAGAATTTGTTCGATTTTCCTTGTATTTATAACAAAGTGTTATGGTTGCTAATAATTAAGGATATATACAATGGAAAGATCTTTATCTCTGTATTGATCTAAAAAACATATAACAAAGTTTTTGAAGTTTTAAAGAACTTCGTTGTATAGGTCTATTGCAAATATGATCTTTATATTGTAATAATTAAGCAAAACAATAATACATTCGTAATAGGGATCAAAGGTAATATTGCATTCGAGAAATGGATTTTCGAAGAAGATATAAAACTTGAACTTTCCCCTTCTCTTATGTATAAATTTAACGAAGAAGTAGAACGCGCAGGATAAAAAATCATTATTAAACAGATTAAAATATGTATTTCAATTGGATTGCTGGATAAGATGTAAGTAAAGGCCGTTTTTACCGTTATATACTTATATAATATTAGTCTATTAAAAGCAAAGAGTTGAAAATGCCCTAACGAAATAATTAATTTTTGATTTAAATAATACTATAAATAGTATTCATTGTCGCTATTACAAAAGATCACTAACAATCTTCATTCCGATTGAAATGCGATATATAAGTATAATTGCCGCGCATACTCTTTGGATAAAAAAAAAGAAATTAAAATTAAAGTAAAATAATATAAGATTAATCTACGAGTATATATTAAATATTTGATCGAATATATTCCTATTACAACAATTTTCCATATCTGGATCCCTATGCTCGATAAAATTATTATTATACAAAATATCAAATTCGATAAAAAATTTGTTTATAAAAACAATCTTTGTAACGAAATTGTTAATACTATACCAATCCAAATAATTAAAGATTTGATCGTTAAACTGAACATTCAACAAATGAAATCGCTGGATGGTATCATTTTGAAGAATATGGATAATGAACTTATTAAAGGATTTATACAAAGAAAGCTTAAAACCATATACACTCTTGGTTTTAATCATAAAAAACGTTTTGGGTCTTCAATCTTAAAGGTAATTGAAAATTAGAAGGATTAAAAAAATCTAATAATAAAATTTTTGTTATTTATTTCAATTCATGATAATGAGTATAGCATTTTGTTAAATCCCGATATAGTTATAGAAGTTAATAAGTTAACATCGGTTTTTAATAAATCAAAATCTTTGTTAACTATATTTATAACGAAGGATAAAAGCTTGCTCGAAGTGATTAATTTATAAAAGATTTGTATAGATTTTAGTTATAGAGAATTAGCGATTTTATTAAAACCATTAATATTAGCGTTAAATAGTATTCTAGAGAACAATAAATTGAATGATCATTTGATTCTTAATAACAAAAAGGGAGATATAATATTGCCTTTTATAAAGAGAAATACGTTTAAAAGATTTCCTTCGCTATTTATATCTAACAAAGCTATTAAACGATTATGTACCCTGTAAATAGAGATTCCTAGGCTTAACATCAATACTAAGGAGTATATTAAATTCGATGCGTTTAACAATGTTAATATGGTTCCCGATCATACAAAGTATCAAACAATAGATTATATTAAACATTTAAATCGTTTGTATTAATAGGCAAATGGTTATTACAAAACTAATATTTTTATTGGTACTGTAATTGCTTAATTATACGGATTCAGAAATGGATTTCAACGATTAAATGATTTCTATAATATCTTTTGGTTTAATAAGCAAAAAAATAAGCTAAATGAACAAAATGATAAGTTTATTATTATATATAACATAGTAGTTGCTGTAATAAAATATAAACCGATAATTACGCCTTTGATTCAACTCAAAGTTACGGATTTTCTACAAATACTAAAATCAACGGTATTATCACCACCGAAATTCTTTTATAATCTTAGAATTTATATATTTGGATATTGGTTCAAAATGGATTATGATTGCGAGATTAAAGTATTACAAGATTAAGGCATTTAACGAGAAATTGAAACAATATCAATTAAATCAAAGCTTATTTCATTTTAATAGGTATTTACTTATAAAAATGATCAAAGCGGCTATATTAATCGCTACAAATTACGATTAGTAATCAAAAAAGATCTTTAGGATATAACGATAATCGAATCGATTTATACAGTTATATTTGCTACGTGGTCCTTTCGCATAATAATAGCAACAATAGCAAAGAATGATTTTGAAATAAAGCAATATAATGTTGTAAATACCTTTGTTAACGTATCTCGAAATCCTATTGGGAATCCAGTTATATACTATATGTCAAATGGGTATAAAGTATTTGGTAAATCCATTACTTTCGATTGTGCATTGTATAGCTTAAGAAACTTTTTTACACTTTGGTATAAAGAGTTTATAAGCATACTCATCAACTTGAAAATGATAAAATGCAAAGAAAAGCCTTGCATTTTTATATCTTTTGATTTCTATGTATTCATTCTATTCTTTGTTAACGATATCCAAATGATTTATTACAAAAAATATAAACATCAAAAAAATCAAATAGTTAATGAAATCAAGGCTAAATATAAACTTAAAGATTTTGGCGATATTTAATGGTTTCTAAAGATTCGAATCATTAAAGATTAACAATTTAAAAAATTGTAGTTAATATATAACATTTATATCAACAAAATCGTTTGTAAGTTTGGTTTTACAAAAAAAAGAGCAACTATATCACTTCTAATCATAATATTTGAAAAGAATAAGGATATAGCTTCTTTTTTTAAAATAAAGGAATATCAAAAAAAAGTTGGATTAATCTTATATTCAGCTATAATAATTAGAATCGATTTAATGTTTCTTTTTTTCAAACTAAGCGAATATAATATTAACCTTTTAAAAAATCATTTTATAGCAATAAATCATTGTATTATATACTTATATAAATCTCGATATTTCTTTATTTGTTATAAGGATAATTATATACTTCAAATGATAACCTTTTTAAATACTTTTTTTGCAAATGATATAATTACTTAAAGATTCTTTTAAGGTTATATAATTATGTTATATAATGGTACTATTGTATAGAAAATCATAAAACAAAACATAGTTATTATTTTGATTACAAAGGCAAAACTTTTAGATATAAAAAAATCAATCAAAAAAGCAATAGTAATATTAAAACTTCTAAAGGAGATCTAAGTATTAATGAAGGAGTTTATTAATATTTTTTGCGATAATATTTAAATAATCCGATTAATAATTGATGAGAACGAAAGAATCTTTATTAAACTTAAGTATATGGATATTTAGAATATATGGCTTTGTTAAGAATACGCTAATAAACAATTCTTGATCATGTATTTACCAATTATTGATATACTAATAGATGGGTTTATTAAAAATTTTATTAAACAAAAGTTTGAATACTTTATTAAACTAATCAATATGCAAAACACTAAAGATCGAATTATAAAGGTTATCGAATAATCGGGAATTATATGGTATTCAAATCACAATCAATATAATTAACAAAAAATTAATATTACAATACTTTATTTATATTTTATTACTCTATATTTTACTCTTTATTTTATTATTCAAAGGAAGCTTATTTATAAACAATTTTTTCATTATTATTATTCATTTTCTTTTCCTTTCTTTTCTTTTTTATTTTTGTTGCTACGAAGTAATCTTTCGAAGTATATTCGCTTTCAAAGGAATCCGTTTTTAGCGCAAATATACTCTATGTTAACTTCGAAGCTACTTGAAGATTAATGTATTTCAAAATATTTCGAAAAACGGCCCGAAAACACTTTACTTTTTATAGTTATATAATTAATGATTATAATATAGAACAAAAAGGAAATATTATATCTTTCCGTTATTATTAGCTTTTGCAATTAAGAAATCATTTACTATTATATATAAATGTATTAACAAAGGCCGATATACATATATAAAACATTAATAATATTAAATTTCTTAAAAATCCGCATTTTTATAACAAATCCCATTTTTTTGCTTAACAATTAATAATTTTATATATTGTATATACGAATAAAGATTTTTTGACTTTTTAAACCAAGTTTTCTTAGCGGGGGTATAGAGAGCCGGGATAGGAAAAGTAACAGGAGTGGAAGATATTATTCCAGATTCTTTATTGCTCGATTTATCAAAGTCCTCATTAAAATTCTATAAAATATAAATAATATATTGCTAAAATAACTATAATATTTACTTTTTGATAAAATAAGGAATTTTTATCTTTATCCTCATTCTAATCCTTATCTTTATCTTTATTATCATTCTTACCAAAAAAACCGGTTTAGAAGGAACGAGAGGAAAAAAAATCAAAGGATTGAAGAGAAAAAGAACGAAGGAGCGAAGGGCGATGATAGAGATAGGGGGGAGAAGAAATAGGGATATAAAGAAGGAGTTTTGGGGGTAAACAAAAAATAAAAGGATTAGAAAAAAAAGTAGAAAAAGTAGAAAAAGAAAATAAAGAAGCAAAAGTAAAAGCAAAAAGAGCAAAAATAATGCAATAGCGGAAAGTAGTTAATACTTCCCAAACATGGGAAAAGTTCTCGGCCTAGGAGTTGCGATTATGGCGGGGTATGTTGTTGATGGTGTTGTTGATGGTGTTGTTGATGGTGTTGTTGATGGTGTTGTTGTTGTTAGTGTAGTTGTTATTGTTATTGCAGCTGCTAATGCTTGTTCTTAAAGAATCAAAGGATTAAAGGATCAGAGCTATAATTAAATACTTACGCGATAGGAATCATAATAAAACAATAATACACTATAAAACAATCAAATCTAACAAACACATAGTAAATCCCTTTAATTATAATCATCGCTGTATATAAGATCGATAATTCAAGTATTTATAAAATCATATAGAATTATATTTATTTAATTATTTGTAAAAGAAATTGTATATATATCATTAATTTATTTTCCGTTTATTTATTTACTTCAAAATATTATACAATATATAATTGTAGATTCACTCATTTGTTTGCGTTGTAGTCAAATCAAATGCGGAGTATATGATCTAGAGGATATGTTACGCTAAATGCATGGTACGTATATACTTGTTGAAGTATATACTTTGTCAAAGTATGTGTTTGCCGAACACAACGCTTTTGAAGATCCTTCAACAATAGAGGTATAAGTTTATTAATCTTTTTGGGATTGCCGAGATTAAAATTATCGAAAGCTTTTAGCCTTTACTCTAATAGATGTATAAAAGTATTAATTGCTTATTGATTTATAAAGCTAAAAGTAATATAATGCATTATTTTATAAGGATTCAAACTTTGTATACAAAAATACAATGATTTATACTAATATTATAGATCAAAGTATTGTAGATCCTTATAATTATAAAGCTATACAATGATCATGTGTTATCACGTATGATCATTCATATGTAATATATAAGGAGTGAATGGATCTTGTATTTAGAAGAACAGACAACAATATAATCATTGTTTAATACCTATACCTTTATCCCTTCCCGATATCACTTCATTATATATTCGTAGCTATCCTCCGTGATAGTTAACGATTACTTTATCCGAAACGTCGATTTCAAGTATACAAAAAAAATTGTAATTGTAATACTAAAGCAAAAAAGCAGAAATAAGCTTTTGTTTCAAAACGTTAAATGTATTACGATACAAATCGTCGAAATAAAACAAAGTATTGGTTTTGATAAACTTTATTAAAAGTTTGGCTATAATACCGTAGTTTTTGATAAAACGACGATAGAAATTGCAAAAACTAAAGAATAATTGGATTCCTTTAACGATTATAAAATACATCCAATTTTTAACTATTTCTATCTTCTTTGGATTAACTTTAATATTTTCGATAAAAATAATAAATCCGAGATATTTGATATGTTTAACATTGAATTTATACTTTTTGAAATCGGTTTGAAAGCCAACGGCCTCGAATTGAACCAGGATTAGTTTAATTTGAGCTTAATAATCTTCCTCGTTCTCCAAGTAGATTAGAATATCGTTAAGGTAAGCAGTGCAAAATATGTTTAAATAATCGAAGAGTATATCGTTCATATACTTTTGGTAGATTGCTAAGCCGTTTGTAAGGCCAAATAGTACAACTTTGCATTTGTAAAAATCGTAACATGTGCGGAATGTGGTATATTCTTTAAAGGCAGGATCTATTTTGATTCAATAAAAGGCTTAACGGATATCGAGCTTCGTATAGATCTTTGCACCAGCAAAACATATAAACATTTCGTTAATCAAAAGAAAAGAATATCGATCTTTGCGAGTAAGAGAGTTCAACAAGCGAAAATCGATACAAAATCGAAGTGTACTATTAGTTTTTCGGATGAATAAAACAAATGTTATGTAAAAAATTTGACTAAATTTTATAAATCTTTTAGTCAAATTATTAATTAGGTATTTTTTGACAATTTCTAATTGTTTCAATGATATTTTGTAAAATAAATTATATCTCAAAGCTTTTTTCTTTTCACCTTTCAATATAATTTTGTGATCGTATGAACGATAAAATAGTAGCATATTCGAATCGGCCTTGAAAAAAGCCTTTTGGAAAGCTTTATATACCGAAGAAATTAAAGGTTCTTCGTTAACGGCAATAAAGGCGTTGTTTAAATATAATTAAAATCTAGTATACTAGTAAACGTTTATAACAACTAGAAACTAATTCTTTTGGTTCTGTTCTTATCAATGTTTTTATGTAACAACTTTGATATCGTTAATAATGACAGCGAAAAGCTTATTGTGTTTATATCTTTTATACAAAAGTTCGAATTATACGGGCGTAAAAGTATAAATATTGATAATGTTGGATAGAAAATAAAGTAACGATTTGTAAAGTTTTTGTAGCTTTGCAATACAAACTTTCTTAAGCAATTGTTAAAAAGCTTTTTCGAATGTTTGTTGAAAAAAAGAAAAAAAAGAAAGATCGAGTTTCTTCGCAAATATAAAGTTAAAGGATTGTATTGTGGATACAATGATAAACTTAAGCTAAGCGTTTTGTTGTTGCCAATAAACGTCGAGTTTATCGTTTTTCCAATCAACGTTTTGTTGTACAAATCGATTAATCTTTTTTTATTTCAAATTACTTTTCGAAAGCAATAGGTTTTGATTCAACAAATATATAAATGGTTATTCTAAGGACTATTTGAAGCATCGATTGAAGTAATCAAACTTCGCTTACAATTTTAAAAGCTATGATTTACTCAGTATAATATTATAAAAACTTAGGTTTGTAATAAGAAATGAAACGAATGATTGCTTTTAACCATTGATTAAAAGATTAAAAAAAATGTAATAAATAATAGTACAACCTTATGCATTGTTGTAACTTTTAATATTAATAAAAGTTTCAAATGAATAATAATATAGTTTAAACAATAAAAATAAAAGAGTAAAAAGTATGATATCAACGAAAGTATATCCATTTGCTTTAAAGTTAAAAAGAATATTCAATTTGAAAAAGTATTCGTTTTTGGAAAGGATACAAAGTAAGGTTATAGTTTAATTTTCTATTAGTTTGGTCAAATCGAAGAATCGTATATCTTTAATAACATTTAGGAAAAAGTCTTTGTTTAAACGTTTGCTTTTAAACAAATATTTTTTGTTTAACATGTTGATTTAACGTTTTCAATATATATCTAGAAATCGAAATGATCCTTAGTATTATAAAAATCTTTAGGAGATTTATTATCGATAATAATAACAAAGTTAATAGGAATATTCGCTTTTATCTTATAAAAACTTATTTGTAACATTTAAAAGCGAACTTTAAAAGCAAAAAAGAGAGCGATATTCCAGATAAAAACTCCGGAAGTTGGATTTTTAAAAGTTTTAGTATATCCCGTCGGGGTGTTATATAGCGGGTAGAACGATTTGGGCTAAGTATATTAAACTATACCAATACCAGGATAGTTAACGTTTTGATTTGTTTGAAAAAGGTAGGCCAACGTTATAATGAATGGCCTTTTGGCAAAAGTAAGTTCTTAAAAAACATAATACCTATTTCTTTTTTGTATAGAAACCTCGTTTTTATCAACTTTGATTAGCTTATCGACTAGTTTTTCCGTAATAAAATAATTGTCCTTGTGAAAAACTATGGTTTGAGTTAAATAATCGAAAATCTTATTTTCGAGATTTTTGAATAATTAAATATTATTAATAATCTTGGTTTAAGTTGTCAAAAGTTTAAAGATTTTATACTATTCTAAAAAATGGCCATATCAAATAAAAGGATTATTAAGTATCTTTCAATAATTATATTAAATATGGGTATATTTAACTTTTGTAAGATTGCTGTAAATTGCGGCTAGTTGGTATATTAATTCCGCGCTAATAAAACAAAAAACTTACATATACAATGTATAAAAATGCTTTTAAACTTTCAATTTTGTTTGATTCATGATATAGGTATGTTAGGCCATTTTTGAATCGAAAGTATTGGTATATAAATCAAAGTGTTCAAGAATAAATATATTCTACAAATTTGTTCAGGGTTTTATATTATTATTCAACTTTTTGATAAAATTAATTACTTTAGAGTAATATAAACAAATAAAGTAAAAAGAATATAAAAGGTTTAAAAAGTTATATTTATAAACAGGGAATCGACCACTCTTAATACAACAATTATTATTAGATTCGGAAAGCAAAAAGCTAAAAACAGGATTGTTAGGGTTATCAATTTATAATCTTTTTAAAATTCTTTTACAACTTTTACAAAATTAACATTATTCTTTTACAATAAAATACCGATTAGTTTCAATAAAAAAAAGAATTGTTTTGGGAAAAAGAAGATTGGAAGGAAGAATAACAAAAGTAATACTATATACAACCTTATCGCATAGTTATTTAATTTCCATGGTTTGAGCAAAAAAAACCTTTTGTATAACATATTCGCTTTCGCGGTTTTAAAAATCGAGGATGTATGAAATAAAATCGTAAAGAGTATTCTTTGGATTAAAAGCAAATTGTAAGGGAAATATTGCTTTTTGTTTCGTTTCTTTACCTTTTCCTCGATTTTGATTTCGAATAGTTATGTTAATGGCAAGATTAGGGGTAGAATAAGGAACTAATAATATGGATGCAAAGCTCGTTAACGCGGTATCCTAGCTAGGAGATGCGACAGCGTTAGTATTAGATTTACCGGAAAAAGAATAGAGTATATCGAAAGAAAAAGAAAAGCAAAAAGATTTCCGAAAATAATAAAAAATATATCGCCATTAGATTAGATTTAGTATTAATTTTCTTTTTGTAAATAAACGATTTCGTTGTTTAAAAGCGTTTTTAAAAAAGTATTATCGAAAAAGGTATTTTTTTAAATAGCCATTAAATAGTTGAAACGATTTGATATTTGAATAATAAATAATATAATGCTTATATTATAAAAAAGCTATTTAAAACAAAATCAATAAAGTTTTTAAAATTTATTATTATCTAACTATATTACGAAAGAGAGATTGTTATATATACATGAACCGCATAGGCAGGATATGTACACGGCATATGCTCGCTAATCGAGCATATAAGCCGTGACGTTATACACGTGCACCGGAACGTCTACCATGCCAACCGGGCAGCGGAAGCGTAACAATACGTGATAATATATGATCATTATATAGCTTTGTAATTATAAGGATCTACAATACTTTGATTTATGATATTAGTATAAATCATTATATTTTTGTATACAAAATTTAAATCCTTGTAAAATAATATATTATATTGTTTTTAGTTTTATAGATCAATAAATGATTAATACTTTTATACATTTATTAAAATAAAGATTAAAAACCTTTAATAATCTTAATTTTGATAATTCCAAAAAAGTTAATAAGTTTATGCATCTATTATTGAAAGATCTTTAAAATCGTTATATTCGACAAATATATGCTTTAACAAAGTATATACTTTAATAAGTATATATATACTACGCATTTAATGTAATACATCTTTCAGATTATATACTTCGCATATAATTTAACTACAAAATAAATAAAAATAAATGAATCTATAATTATATATTGTATAATACTTTAAAATAAATAAATAAATAGAAAATAAACTAATAATATATATGCAATTTCTTTTATAAATAATTGAATAAATATAATCCTATATAATTCTATAAATGTTTGGATTATCGATTTTATATACAGCGATGATTATAATTAAAGGGATTTATTATATATTTGTTAGATTTGATTGTTTTATAACATATTGTTATTTTGTTATAATTCCCATTACATAAGTATTTAATTGTAACTCTGATTCCTTAATCCTTCAATTCTTTAAGGATAAGCATTAATAATTATAATAACAATAATAACTATACCAACAACAACATCATCAATATCACCATTAATATACCCCGCCATAGCTACAACTCCCGGGCCAAAAACCTTTCCTATACTCGGAAAACATTAGTTGTTTCCTGCCGTTGCATCGCTTTTGCTCTTTTTACTTTTGCTTTTGTTTTTCTGTTTTTTTTTTTTGCTTTTTTTATTTTTTCTTTTAATTCTTTTGCTTTTTGTTTACCTCCGAGATCTTTTCTTTATATCCCCGTTCTTTTTTCTCTTTATTTCTATTATTGCCTTTTATCCTTTTGTTCCCTTTTTTTTTATTTTTTTGATTCTTTTTCTTTCTATTCTTTTTAAACCGATTCCTTTAACAAAGATAATAATAAGAATAAGAATAAAGATTAAAATAAGAATAAAAATGAAGATTCTTTGCTTTATTAGAAAATAAATATTATAATCATTTTAACAATATATTATTTATATTTTATAAAATTCTGATAAAGATTTTGATAAATCAAGCAATAAAGGGTTTGGAATAATATTTTCTATTTTTATTACTTTTCCTATTTTGGTTTTTTGTATTTTTGCTAAAAAAACTTAGTTTAAAGAACCAAAGAATTCCTATTTATATATATAATATATAAAATTGTTAATTATTAAACAAAGAGATAGGATCTATTATAAAAACGCAGATTTCCAAAAAGCTTAATGTTATCGATACTTTATATATATATATCAGCTTTTACCGGTACATTTGTATACAATAACGAATGATTTCTTAACCGCGAAAATCAATAATAACAAAAAAGTATAATACTTTTTTTTCGCTTTATATTATAATCGCTAATTATATAATTATAGAAAATAAAGCGTTTTCAAACTGCTTTTCGAAGTGTTTTAAAGTACATCGATTTTTAAATAGTTTTAAAATCGATATAAAATGGGATTGCGTTGGAAATAGATTTTTTTGAAAGCGGATATGTTTTAAAGGATTATTTCACGATGACAAAAATGAAAAGGAAAAGGAAAGAAAGAAAAATGAATAATGGTAATGGAAAGGTTGCTTATAAATAAACTTTCTTTAAGTAATGGAGTAAAAAGTAGAATATGGGGTAGTGGAGTATAAATGAAGTATTATAATATTAATTTTTTATTGGTTACGCTGATCGTAATCTAAATATTATGTAATTCCTAATCATTTGATAATTTTTGTAATTTAATCCTTAACGTTTTACATATTAATTAGTTTAACAAAATATTCAAACTTTTATTTAATAAAATTTTTAATAAACTTATTTATTAATATATCAATAATTAGCAAATATATAATTAAAAATCGTTTATTAATATATTTTTAACGAAATTATATATTCTGAATATTTATATATCTAAGTTTAATAAAGATTCTTTTGTTTTTATTAATTATTAATCAAATTATTTAAATATTATCGCAAAAGATATTAATAAGCTTTTTTATTAATACTTTGATTTCTTTTAAAAGCTTTAATATTGCTATTGTTTTTTTAATTAATCTTTTTATATTTAAAAGTTTTGCTTTTATAGTCGAGATAGTAATTATATTTTGTTTTGTGGTTTTCTATACAATAGTATTATTATACAATATAATTATATAGCTTTAAAAGGATCTTCAAATAACTATATTATTTGCAAAAAAAGCATTTGAAAAGGTTATTATTTGAGGTATATAATTATCCCTATAGCAAATAGAGAAGTATCGAGATTTGTATAAATATACGATATAATGATTTGCTACTATAAGATGATTAAGATTGATCCAACTTTTTTTTAATATTCCTTTACTTTAGAAAAAGAAGCTATATCCTTATTCTTCTCGAATATCATGATTGGAAGTAATATAGCTGCTCTTCCCTTTATAAAACCAAATTTGCAAACGATCTTATTGATATAAATGTTATATATTAACCATAATTTCTTAAATTGTTAATCTTTAATAATTCAAATCCCTAGAAACCATTGAATATCGTCAAAATCTTTAAATTTATATCTAATTTTGATTCTATTAACTATTTGATCCTTTTAATATTCATACTTTTTGTAATAGATTATTTGGATATCGTTAACAAAGAATAAGATGAATATATAAAAATCAGGAAACATAAAGATACAAAGCTTTTCTTTGCATTTTATTATTTTCAGGCTGATAAATATGTTTATGAATTTTTTATACCAAAGTGCAAGGGAGTCTTTTAAGTCATATAGCGTTTAATTAAGAATGATAAATTTACCAGGTATTTTATATTTATTTAGTATATGGTATATAACTGGATTCTCAATGGGATTTTGAAATATATTAACGAAAGCATTTACAACATTATATTGCTTTGTTTCAAAATTATTCTTCGTTATCGTTGCCATTATTATGCGAAAGGATCGCGTAGTAAACGTAATTGTATAAATCGATTCGATTGTCGTTGTATTCTAAAGATCTTCTTTAATTATTAATTGTGATTTGCAGCGATCGATATAATTGCTTTAATTATTTTTATAAATAAATACCCATTGAAATAGAATAAGCTTTAATTTAGCCGATATTGTTTCAATTTTTCGTTAAATGCTTCGATTTTGTAATGCTTTAATTTTGCGGTTACAATCCATTTTAAATCAATGTTCAAATATATAAGTTCTAAAATTATAAAAGAACCTTGATAATGATAATGCCGTTGATTTTAGTATTTATGGAAGATTCGTAATTTTGAATTGAATTAAAGGTATAATTATCGATTTATATTTTATTGTAGTAATTACTATATTATATATAATGATGAATTTACTATTTTGTTCATTTAGCTCATCCTCCTGCTTATCAAGCCAGAAAATATTATAGAAATCATTTAATTGTTAAAGTCTATTTCTGAATCCGCATAATTGAGCAATTATAGTACCAATAAAGATATTAATCTTGTGATAACTATTTATCTATTAACGCAAACGATTTGAATGTTTAGTATAGTTTATTGTTTAATGCTTTATATAATCAAGGATTATATTAATATTATTAAACACATCGAATTTAATGTATTTTTTAGTATTGATATTAAACCTAGAAATCTTTATCTATAAAGTACATAATTGTTGAATAATTTTGTTAAATATAAATAGTAAAGAAGATCTTTTAAACGTATTCTTTTTTATAAAAAGTAACATTATATCTTTCTCTTCGTTATTAAAAATCGAATAATCATTCGATTTATTATTTTCGAAAATATTATCTAACGCTAATATTAATGGTTTTAATGAAATTGTTGATTCTTTATAATCAAAGTTTATATAAGTTTTCTATAAATTAATTATTTTGAACAAGCTTTTATCCTCCGTTGTAAATATAATCAATAAGGATTTTAGTTTATTAGGAATCAGTATTAACTTATTAACTTTTATAATTGTATTAGGATTTAATAAAATGTTATATTCATTATTATAAATTGAAATAAATGGCAAGGATTTTATCACCAGATTTTTTTAACCTTCCTGATTTTTAATCACCCCCAAAATCAAAAACTTAAAGTATTTATAATTAAAATTAGAAGTGTACGCGGTTTTAAGCTTTCTTTGTATAGATCTTTCAATAAATTCATTATCCATATTTTTTAAAATAGTGCTATTCGGCGATTCCATTTGTTGAATATCCAATTCAATAATCAAATTCTTGATCATTTGGATTAGTATAGTATTAACAATCTCGTTACAAAAATCGTTTCTATAAATAAATCTTTTATCGAATTTGATATTTTGTGTAATAATAACTTTATCGAATATAAAGATCCAGATATAGAAGATTGCTATAGTAGGAATATATCCGATCAAATATTCAATATATATTTACGGGTTAGTTTTATACCATTTTACTCTAATCCCAGCTTCTTTTTCTTTATTCAAAGAGTATATATAATAATCATATTTATATATCGCATTTCAATTGAGATAAAGATCGTTAATAATCTTTTGTAATAATAATAATAAATATTACCTATAGTATTGCTTGAACTAAGAATTAATTACTTTATTAAAACATTTTTAATCTTTTGTTTTCAATAAACTAATGTTATATAAATATGTAACAATAAAAATGATCTTTATTTATATCTTATCCGGCAATCCAGTTGAAATGCACATTTTAATTTGTTTAATAATGATTTTTTATTTTACGCGTTCCGCTTCTTTGTTAAATTCATACATAAAGAAAAAAAAAAGTTCAAATTCTATATCCTTTTCGAAAATCTATTTTTTAAACGCAATATTATCTTTAATCCTTATTACAAATATATTATTGTTTTGCTTAATCATTATAATATAAAGATTATACTTGCGATAGATCTATACAACAAAGTTCTTTAAAATTTTAAAAACCTTATTATACATTTTCTGGATTAATATAAAGATAAAGATTTTTCTATTATATATATCTTTAATTATTAGCAATTATAATATTTTGTTATAAGTACGGGGAAAATTGAATAAATCCTATTGAACTTTATAAAAAGGTTTAAATGATTAATAATCATTAAATGAACGTAAAACAATTTGTTTAGCGTGTATATATAAACAATCGATGTATTTTATTTGAATAATTCTTTTGATCCGTACTCCTTTAACTATCTTAATTAAATATTCCAATATTTTTTTGCTAAAATGCTTTAATCTTTTATACTACAAATCGTTTGATTTTAGTTGAGGTTTTATTGTTTCGCATGTTCAAAAGAAATGTTTATTAATCTTTTGGTTTTCGATAGGCATTATAATACTTATATTCACAAGAAGATTAAACTTATCAAAATAATTGAAATAAATATTATATTTTAAAAAGATAAGATTATGCTTTTTAATACATTGAGCGATAATAGTATTGTTAACTCGATCGTCGATTTTAACAATAGCATCAAATCCATTAAATCAAGCATTTTTGTTATAAAGAAGGGTCTTGGATACAAAATTAATATAAAAACCAGGAACAAGCGCAATATTAATTAATGTAAAATCCGTATCATTTAACAAAATTCCTTTAATTACCCTTTCGCTACGATTAACCATTAATAAGTTTAATAATCCTGCCTCGACATAGTTCAAGATATCGTTAAGAATATACTTTTCGTTTATTAGAAAACTAGTATTATTGATAATATGTATAATATTACAATTATTCAACAAGATACAGTTTGCCAGTATATGCGTAAAAGTGATCATAGGTGTAGCAAAGGCGCTAATATACTCGTTCGGGTCGATAATGCAAAAAACAATGTTGTAAAGATTCTTTCTTTATAAAAATCCATAAGATTGATTGGCTTGAATAATAAAAAACTATTCTTTCTTGTATAAAATGTTTCGAAGATTGTTATATTTCTTATCTTTGATACATTCATTGATTTCCTTAATTTGCTTTTTATTAATAATTCAAATAAACTGTTCTATACATTTATTAGTAAAAGCTAGTTCAATTATACAACATTCGTCCGGCTTATAACAATGGTTTAGATCGATTGGTTGATTTTCTTTACAAAGACAATGTTGAGTAATATTGTTACTTTTCGTTTATTGCTTTAATTCAAATGGTTATTGGAATCCTGGTCCTTAAATAACGAAGGATCCTTTTGGCAATGGATTACGATTTATTCGATTGATATGATTAACAAAAAGATTATTGTATTGTTTTAAAGTAATAGTATAGCATTCTTTTTTGTTTTCAATGTTCAAAGTAATTAGTTATTATTTTAATCAATTTAGGGTTAATTTGTTAAGTATTTCCAAGAATTGTTTATATCCATTAATTCTTTTGATTTTCAAAAGATTGTAAGCCGATGTTTTAATGTAGAGTGATTTCCACTTTTTATACCATTTAATTGGGTTAACTTATCCATTGCATATACTATTCAAATAATCGATATACTTGGTTTAAATAATCTTTAGAATTGTTAAATCAATAGAAACAATTTTTATATGTAAATAAACAATAATTTGTTTTAGGGTATAATCTTATATAACATTCTGAAAGATTTCCAAAGCGTAAAATAAATCGATTATAAACATAATCCAATCGAACATATAACGAAAGTTACTATGATTTTGATTATATTTACTTTTCTAAATCCTATAGATCTTCTTTATAAATAAGAAAATCTTTAAAAGATCCTTTAGTATAGCAAGAATAGGATTCGCAAAAAGCTTAAGCTTAAATATTTCATCCATTTCGACGTTAATAGTGTATCGATTATAAGCTTTAAAGTCTATAGTATATTGATTATAGCGTTTACGATTCTCTTCAAAAATTATAATATCTATAGAAAAAGTTTGGAATAGATTAGCGTTTAACCAATTATAGAATTAATAATTAAAAGAGTTAAAAGTATCCGGATCGATATTGTTCCAGATATGCTTAAAGCAGTTAACATTTTTAAATAATAGGTATCAAAGGGATCAATCCGCTCGGCTATTGAAAATGATATTTGATATAATGAAAAGAATGATTGTAAAGGATAAAAGGAGTATAATAAAAGATGATTAAAGATTAAAGGGAAAAAAAAAGTTGTATAATATCGATATTCGAATTGTAATTATTACAAAGATTTCAAGCATAAACCGGGCTTATAACTATTACAAAGGATAACTACGAATATATAAGAGAATATTTAAAAGAGATAAAGATATAGATATAAAACAATAATTATATTATTATCTATTCTTCTAAATATAAAATCTATCTACTTCTTATATATTATATATGAATGATTATATATAATAACATATAATCATTATATAGTTTTGTAATCATAAGAATCTATAATACTTTGATTTATAATATTAATATAAATCATTGTATTTTTGTATACAAAGTTTGGATCTTTGTAGAATAATGCATTATATTGTTTTTAGCTTTGTAAATCAATAAGCGATTAATATTCTTATGCATCCATTAAAATAAAGGCTAAAAGCCTTTAATGATCTTAATTTCAACAATCCCAAAAAAATTAATAAGCTTATACACCTATTGTTAAAGAATCCTTAAGATCGTTGTATTCGGTAAATATGTACTTCGACAAAGCACATGCTTCAACAAATACATACGTACCACGCATTTAGCGTAACACTACATATAAATTATTACTATTTCAAAGCAAAGTATAGTATTTAGCAAATACATTAAATATAAAGTCACCAAAAACAGTTTATATACGTTTATTAATTTAATAAAAAACGAAATATATTAATTATCGAAAATCGGAAATATCGCTATGAATATTAAACTAAAAACAATTGCGAAACGATTTATTAACCTATTTCAATAATCGATATGGACCGCAAAATAATCGGCGAGCGACCGAACATAATCAACGCTTTGATAGATCAACAAAAGTGTAACAACGTATAGTTTATATAAATATTTTAACAAAACCTTTAAAGATAGAAAACGAATGTTTATTACAACGCGCAAAGCGAAAAGAGAGTATTGGAAAAGAGTAATCAATAATACATCGAATAACGCAGATTTGTATAAAATAGTAGATTAATACAAAGCGGCTTCTTTTTTTAAAGCTCCGTCGCTTATAGTCGACGGCCAATCGATCGAAAGCATAAAAAAAAAAGTATAGGTTTTATTAAACAAAGTATTATACAAATACAATAGCATTAACGATTTAGAAATGGATTCGATATTAGAAAATTATATCTCTACTCTTCTTTAGAATATTATTATATCCCTCGAAAAAGTAAAACAGAATATTATTGAGGTTTCAAATACTTCGCTAAAAGCTAACAAAATTATAATTAAATTTTTAAAAGCTTATTAAAATAATGTTAAAGAATACTTACGCGATTTCTTCGAATATTATCTCAAAAAAAACTATTTCTTCAAAGTCTAACGATTAATCGAAATAGTAATACTATTTAAAATCGATAAGAAAAATAAAAGCTTTGTATACTTTTAATGTTCAATAACTCTACTATTTTACATAAACAAAGATCTAAAACGAATTATTGCGAAATAAATAGTATAAACGTTGTTAATATATAATATACTAAGCTTTTAATATTGCGAGATATTATTTAAACGATCAACTATAAACTTAATTATAGTATTCGTATATAACGTAGAATACGTTTTTGCCAAAAAATGGAAGGTTATATTGGTTACAATGGATATTTAAAACGTATTCAATGTATTACTACTCTAATAACTACTAAAAAGGATACAAGATTAAGGCTGGTTTATAGCTTTTTTGAAAATGGTTTAATCGTTTTTACAAAATTGCAAAGTAATGGTTAGACTAAAGAATGTATATATAAACGAATCGCAAGTATAATGCGATACCCTTTAAAGCTCATCCTTATCTTCAATGCTTTATATACTTTACTTAGCGGAATTTCTAAACCAAAACCAAACTTTTCGTTTCGAGTATACAAACAATATTGCGTTTTACAAAATAAATAATACATTGAAAAAGAATATTACAATGATTGCGTAAAATATACAAAGGATCGAAATATAAAGATAAACTAATAAAGTCGCTTTTGCATTAAAAAAGTTGGAAATAATATATTTTATTTGTAAATATTATATACGCGCTTTAGAAATTGTTATCTTTTCTATATTAACTATATGGCTTATAATAAATATATTAAACAATACAAAACAACCGGTATTGAAATGGTTAAAAGTATAATTTAATCGCAAGTTTATATTCAAAAAGCATATTGCAAAACAAATGAAAAAAGTATGAAAAGTAGCATTGCATATTAAACACTTTATCAATACGCAATACAAGCTCTTTGCGGTTTTTTTACGAAAAGCTACAATCATATATATTCTACTTTCATTATTATACGAAGCAAAAGCGTAATACCCGGAACAAACAAGATTAAGCGTGGGTAACGATTATTTACAAATCATTACAATAAGCATTCATATAAAGTCATATATAGCGAAAACGAATAAAATAATTAATATAGTAATAAAGGGTATATTACCAATTTAAAGGACTACGCTTATAATAACTAATCTATACAATGCGGGCCTTTCACTTTACAAAATAACTCTAGAATATATCCGTATTAATATAGCTTTTCGATTTAAAAGACTGGATATACACTACTTGCTCACTATACGCTTAATTGCATTAGAGTATTACATATAACGCAATACAAAGCTACGGATAACAGACCAATTACTTCCAAAAGCGCTTTGTTTAATTCTTTCTCTTTTGTATTATACCTTTAAGTATAAAACGAACTTTACAAAAGAAATAAACAAAAAAACAATAGCGAAAAGCTTTATTAATTGATGAAATGTTTTACTCTTTAATATAATTATTATTTTCTTCAATGAGTTCGAATTGTACAATAACGTAAGCAAATATATAAACTATAATTATGCGATCTATTAAGGATAAGATCTTATTATTACCGGTAAAGATACGATTAATACACTTTTGCATATTTTCGACGCAAAAGCGATAAATGCTTTAAAAGGGCTACAAAAAGCGTTAACATTGTTAATCATTATGGATATACAAAGATGACTCTATATCGATAATATTTCGGTGATATAGTGTAAACATGCGAATGCTTCGGATATTTTACAATAAGCGTTTTTAAAAAGCTATAGATTTATTGATCAATATATGATTAAGATATAGTAGTTCTTTAAGCATTAAAAGATTACTAATAATAAAGCAGCGGATAAACTAGCAAACGTAAACGCAAAAAGCAATATAATAGATTCAAAGCCCATTGTGCAACCAACAATCAATAAGATAAACTTGATAATACAAAACTTAATCTATAATGCGATAAACAATTAATAAAACAAAAACAAACTTACATTAACAAAAGGATACTGTAAGTAGTAATTAAATTATACGTTTAAAAAGTTTACAAAACTTAGATTTGCTAAATCAACATTGTATAAACTATTAGCGTTGCAATCTAAGCATGGCGATTTTAAAGTTTATTATAAACGTTTCAAACATAAAGACGTAAAGACTTATTGTCTATACAATAAAGTTAAAACCTTTAAACATTTCGTTTTCTATAAGATCTTCATTAAAAGATTCTATTTGTAATCGCTTAAACCCGCTTGTTTATTAACGATCGCTTAAGAAAAGTACAATTATATACAACAATTTCTTACTCTTTCAAAAGAGTTTAAGCGTTTTGTTGCAATAATACAATACTTTACATTTTGCAACTAAAAGTTTAATGATACTCTGGATAGCATTCAACGCAACGCTTTATTCGATTCTTTTCTTACCCCCCTTCCCCTTTTTTATCCTTTGCTTTATTTCGAAGTTTAATCTAAAGCGCGATTTATAAAACGCAGTATAATACTTTATATAACAATACAAAAACTGTAATTTAATATAACAACTGCTTTTTTAGTATTCTTTATTAATATAATTGCTATATAGCTCAATACTTATTTTCTTTAAATATAATAAACAAAAGCTAATCTTTTCAATATAGAATACTTTTTTAAACAGCGGAAGAAGGTTGTTTAATAGAGTTAAAGTTGTAAAAGACCGCCGAGAAGAGGCGGTTTTAATACTTCAATTTAATAATATTGTATAATATTGTTATAAGTAAACTGTTACGGTGTTATACCGCTATATGAACATATACCTAGTATATATACCCAATTAGCCATATGTTCGATATAGCGCGTCATTTTGGCATAACAATTATGAGCCCGGTAACGCATTGGTATAATACTCGATTCGAGTTTGCTTATCTTTTAAGGATTTTTGAGGAATCCATTCCGGCACCTTTATTAGTGAGCAGCTTGATTAACTAATCTATCGAGATTCGTTCTACTAAACCCCATTTGAAGCTTTACATAGTATAGACTATTTCACTTTGAATCAATTTGTGCGATTCTATTTTCCCGCTATATCGACCTTTTCAAGCTAATAAAAATGAAGATTACTAGATTCTATCGATATATAGCAATCTTGAGGATGTGTTATAAATAAACTGTTACGGTGTTATACCGCTGTATGAACATATACCTAGTATATATACTCAATTAGCCATATGTTCGATATAGCGCGTCATTTTGGCATGACAAATATATATCTAAATGGTAAGTTTTTGGGTTTACAATTTATTAATATATTACCCGTCTCTAATATCTTTCGAAAAGTCAAGAGCTTAGTTAGCTTATATAGACATTAAACATAATAAATAAATAAATAAATTTCTTTGTTAAAACAAAAAAGAAATAGATTTAATGTTCAATTTTATAATCGTTGTGAAAAACAAAGAATATAGTTGCGCTATGTAAACTGCGCTTTTTTTTTAAGCCAAAAATATCCAAAGTATTATTATATATAAACAAATAACTAGAATTTTTAATCGAAATATATTTTATTATAAAAAAAGAAATTGTTAATAAATAATATTCTTTATTAAATCTTTGCAAAACCGTTTTTTGTTAAAAAGTTAAATCAATGTGTATAATTTATTGTATTGAAAAGAAATAAGTTGTATATAGAAAACCATAATCCTTTTTTTTTAATAATAATGATATTAATACATTTTGATTAAAAATCGAATATTATTCTTAATCAAATTTATTGTAGTGGTAGAGTATATATTGTCTAATATGCTAGAAGTGGCATATGTGTTCTACTGAGTATATGAGGTAGAGATACCTAACTAGGTATAACGCTATACGTGATTACAACAGCCCCTTTATGGTCAAATTCGACCATCAGAATCATATAAAGAAAAGGCCTTTTAAAAAGCGTTTTTGAAAGCTTTTTGAAATGCTTTTTGACGCTAATGATTTTATATCTTCCAAACTTTTATATAAGCCCAAAACGCACTTTGATTGGTCTATTCCAAACCCAAAAATCTATACAATTGAACACTTTGTAGAAACAACCATTTCTTCTATTACTTTTCGATTTCCTAGCGTTATATATATATTCCAAAGCTTTATTAACTTTTGTGGCGATAATCTATTATTGTTGTAATGTCTATATTTTCTTTTAGAAATTCAGTACTTTATAGTTATATTGTATTACGATACAAAAGTTTTTTTAATGCTTTTCGAAATCAAGATCAAGCCTTTTGCTATAGATCAAAAATCCAGGGTAAATTAATTGCTTTGTTAAAATATCAGTTCTTTGTTTAAAGCCAGGAATCCATACTACTCGTAATCTCTTGTTTTCAACTATATCCTCTTGTATAAAATGCTATTGTATGCCAATATACTTAGCTTTGCTATAGAACTTGTTCTCTTGCATCCAATCAACGTCGCTTTTGTTGTCGCAATACAAAGTAAATATAAATGGTTTTGAAAAGGTTTGTTTTTTTAAATCAACAACTAGCTTTTCAAGCTACGCAATTTTTTTTGCACCCTTATTTGCAACTATAATCTTAACTTCCATTGTACAAAATGCTATAGATTTTTGCTTGTTTAAGGATTATATTATTGCGCCTCCGTATCGAATAACAACCACTCCTTGTATCGATTTTCGATCCGCCTCTAAGCCCTATATAATATTTGTAAAAATATTGTAGAAACGTAGCAAATACCGCAATCGATTCGAGTAAGTTGTGCCAATATCAATCGTGTTATCAAAGAATTCCAAAAAATGATTTGCAAGAATTAAATGCTCTCTTCTAGGAGCGTACATCACTTTTGCGAATTAACCAATTGGAAACGCGAAATCGCCTTTTGTTCCGTTTATCAAATAAATCCTTGATCCAATAATTTGTAAATATAAAGCTTTATCGCTTTTGCTAAATAGCTTTACTGTTGTAATTGGTTTTAATATAGTATCAACAAAAAAAAGAAGATTCCGAAACATCGGATTGTAAATTTTGAATCGTTCCAAAAGCTTTTTGATATACATTCTCTGATATATTTTGAAAGATCTCTAAGCTTTGTTCCGCTCGATTTGGATTCCTAAAAAGATTTGTATCGATCCAAAATCTTTACATTTCCATCTTTGATTTATAATCTTTTTGATTATATTGACCGCGAATTGTAATCCCAATATTAGCAAATCGTCTATATAAAGTAGGATATATACTTCTCTTCCAATAAACAAATTGGGATCTGCTAATAAAGCCTATAAACCTATACTCTTAAAGAACAATTTAACTGCTTGCCATCATACTCTCAAAGCTTGTTTCAATCCGTAAAATGATTTTTTAAGTTTGAAATAGCCATTAGTAAAGTTCAAAGCAAATACCTTTTCAAAGAATCGTAAGATCTCCATTAAGATCTCAGCATCGGTTAGTTCCTTATTCAAGAACGCTGTATCGACATCTATATTGTCGATTTCTAGGTCCTCTTCCGTTGCTTTGGCAAGAAAAGCTCGCAATATAAAGTATTTTGCAACTCCTGCGAATGTTTCTGTAAAATCGATTCCATACTTTTGCAGGAATCCTTTAATCACTAATCTGGCTTTTCTTTTTTCTAGCTTATTATTTTGATTAAGCTTGTTCTGTAGAACTTATTTAAACTTCAAAAGTTTTTTCCCTTTCGAAAAGGATCCATTAATTACCTCAAAAGTATTATTGTTTTTCAAGCTAATCAACTTTGTTTTGATTGCTTCCATCTATGCCTCAAAGTTCGAATCTAAAGCGTTCTCCAGATCGATAGCTTCAATATTGACATTTGTATACAAATATACTACATTAAAATCCTTTGCAAAATATTATACCTTCTTTTCCACAACTTCTTTAGTTCTAGCTCAAACTTGCAAATCGCGAGCTATAACTATTGTAGAAAAAGCTTCTTTTGGGCAAGGATTTTATGTAGAATCATTTCTATCTGAATCCATAAAGAGATTTGACTTTTTATCTTTATAGTTTAAGACTATAAGGACTCTTGACTATCTTGATTTGACGTTTGAACTTATAAAAGCTCTTAACTGTTTTGTATCAACGTTTAAGTTTACAAGAACTTTTGCTTGTTTTATATTAATGCAAATCCTTTTTTGATTTCGTTAACCTTTTATAAATTGATTTCCCATTTGATTTGCTTTTCTTTTCGATCTTATCGAAGTCTCTTTATGATTTAATATACTTGAATCGTTTTTCAATGGGAATCTGTATTCATCAAAATCAACATTTGCCGTTTTTATCGTCTTTAGAGTAAAAAGATTAAAAAGCTTGTAAATTTGATTCCCTTCTATATCAACGAAGAGATGTTCTTCTTTTAGCATTTTTGATTCAAACTTCTTTATAGTTTGCTCTAATTGTTAAAGATTGTAAACAAATGCCGTATATCCAAATACTCTTAGCTTTCGTAAATCTAACTAACGATTGTTATAGACCTCAAAAAACATTGTAGCTTTCAAAAACGTTTTAACTTTTCCAAAAAGCAATGCTTTTATAGAAAACCGATTCTTCAAATAAACAATATGCAATATTGTAATTTCCTATTAAATCGAAAGCATTTTTGATTTTGTTAAAAGACTTTTTGATATAGCATTTATATTCTATATTTTCTTCTTAATAACGCTGTTCATAGCGTACTTTCCTAAAGAAAAAAGCTCAAATTGTATGCCTTTCTTTGAAATCTCCATTTGGAAAGTAGTTCCAAACTTGCCCTTGTTGTTGTTGGTATATATTATAACGATTTTGCTATTAGACTCTGTTTCGATCAATTTGAACAAATCCAAAAGTATTAACACAACTGTAGCCGCGGATTTATCAGAAGTATATTTGATTCATATAAACCTTGTAATATTATCCATAACTACTATAAAATATTTGTTGCTTAAAAAGGATATCTTTTGAATTCCAAAAAGATTACAATAAAAACGATATAAAATCGTAGGCGTTCTAATAGTCGTATATTTGTTAAAATGCTTTCTTATTCTTTTTGCTAAGCAAAGCAAACATATCAATCTTCTTATCGATTTCCGTTTTCTTGATAATTTTAAGCTTGTATACGCTTTTGAAAGCTTCCAAAGTTGATTATGATTAAGGTGATCAAACCAACGATATACTAGGTCGGATATAGACTTGTAAAGATCAATATCATTTATAGCAATAAGCTTTTCAAATGTAAGGTTGACAAATTGTTGTACAAAATCTTGTACAATATAACAGCCAAATACTTTCTTTGCTGCAAATTTCAACTGGTCGAATTTCCAATAAAACGTTGATTCTCTTTCGAAAATTATTTTGTATTCATTTTTGGTAAAAAGATTAACAGAAATCAATTGTATTATCCCAAATTTCTTTATATACTATACATCGGAAAATATAAATCTACCAATTTGTACATTTTCGCATACTACATTTAAAGCAAATAATCCGTTTGCAATTCGAACTTTTCGTAGTATAAACCATTTTATAACATTATTCAAAACTTTAAGCTGATCAATAAAGTAATGGAAAGCTTCTGAATCGAGCACCTACTTTGAATCGTCACTATTTGTTTGAAAAGAAACACTAGGATAATAGAAAGAAATATAATTGCCATCTAATGCTACGCTTGCTTTTGCCTTTTTAAAACCAGAATCTTCGCTATTTGCGGAAACTTTATAAGCACGTTTTTCATCCTTTTTAAATATGCGATACTTCTTTTTGAGATATCCATACTTTTTATAATGATAGCATTGAACCTTTCCGATTCGAAATGATTTATTTCGATTATATAATCCTCCTGTTTTTTTTCCATAACCATCTTCACGATTACCTTTTCCACCGCGATTATTCCGTTTTCTTTTATTTGAAGGTTTCGTAGCAAATGTAACAATTTTAACTAGCTTTTCGATTATTTAAAAAAGCGTTACAACCTCTTCCAATGTTTTCTTAAGTATATAAACGTAAATGAAAGTCGCCGCCCACGCACCATACATTGGTATATATGCCAAAAACGTATCTATTACCATTTTATCTATTATTGGCGTTTTTGCGCTAGCGAATGCTTGTTGATATAATTTTAATCTTATAAGAAAGGTTTAAATAGTTTCGTTTTTGTAATCAAACTTTTCTTTTAAAAACGATCTTATTGTATTTGCTATGTAAATGACGTTAAGAGTTCGATCGTAAATCGACAACTTCTTTCAAACGTTAGCAGGATCTATACTAATATAGCCCTTTTTTACTATATTACAATAAAAAGATATAAATCCTAAGGATATAATAGTTATGGCAATACTCCTCCTCTTTATAAAAGAAGTTAATTTCTCTTCAAATTCTGCCTTCAAAACGATTGTTCTTTGCGGTACTATATCCACAGTCCCTTAACAACCTTTTGTAGCAGGTCCATTCGTTATAAACTTCTTTGGAAGCTCGAAAACAGATTGTTTTTCTTTGCCAAATACGATATCGTAGCAATTCGTGTTTGCAAACGCTATTAAGCAAAAATCGTAATAATCTATATAATTGTCTTTTGTGAAGATAATAATAGAACTCCATTTAATCGTAAATACGTTTGATATAATAACGTTAAAGAGGTGTTGATAAAAAATAAGGTTTTTGGTGAAAATTTCGATAATGAAAATGATGAAAATGAT
>NGKF01000001.1:4358064-4387041 GCA_002162555.1 Monilinia aucupariae
CGTAATTACACGTGATCATTGTATAGCTCTGTAATCATAAGGATCTACAGTACTACGAGTTATGATGTATCGTATAATAGTAGTTATAAGCTCAATTAGTCGATATGCCAAGCTCAATTGATACTCCAATGCTCTTAGCGCCGGCAGATCAAAAGCGGTTAGTGTACTCGAGCACCTTTGCGTATGTATGCTTTAATGGGCTCAAGCGCTTTAGCGTACATATACTTTAGTGTGCCCGTACACTTACTACCGGAAGATCCACGTAATACGTAAGAGCATGTTGTTTAGTAAACACGTGCCTCTCACGTGCTTTACGCTCTCAGCGTAACAAACTTCAAAATCGAATAATCGAATTTAAACGATTCATTTTGTAACTAAAGCTTTAAATAAATCAATAATAATATGATTGAATTATACAATCAAAACTTTAGTATTAGTTTCGAAAATGAAATGTATACTATAAAAATCAAATCTAAACTTTCGCAAAGCTTTCAAAATATTATAATATTCTTTTTTGATTGCATTATAATTTTTTTTCATAATATTCTATATTTCATTTTTAAAACAAACCATTGTTTTTTTTCTATTGAATATTTAACCCAAATAACCGCTTTATTCCTTAAGATTAGCGTTAATATTGTAAACAATTTTATTAACCTTTTTTGGATTATTATATTGTAAAAGTATAAAAGTAAAAGCGTAGATTAAAGTATACTTTAAAGAATCTATAATAAATTGCTTTAGTTTTGTTTAAATAAACTCTGCATTTTTCTTTAATAATCGATATAAAGGATTTGCTTTTTTAGCGAAATTCTTTATTCAAATTCAAAAGAAAACACAAATTCCAAAAAACATTCGAATATTATATTTATTGAATGGTATAGACTAATCGATAATCTTCTGGATTTTTGCATTTGTAAGAGTTCGTTTATTAACGCTACAAATATAATTAATATCACGGAGAATAGCTACGAATATATGAGAGGATATCTGAAAAGAATAAAGATATAGGTATAAAACAGTGATTGTATTGTTATTTGTTTCTTTAAATACAGGATTAATCTGTTCTTTATATACTATATATATATGATTATATGTGATTATATGTGATCATTGTATAGCTTTATAATCGTAAGGATTTATAGTACTACAAGTTATAATATTATCGTATAATAGTAGTTATAGGCTTAATTAGTCGATATGCTAAGCTCGGTTGATACTCCGATGCTTTTAGCACTGGCAGATCAAAAGCGGTTAGTGTGCTCGAGCATCTTTGCATATGTATACTTTAGTGAGCTCGAGCGCTTTAGTGTATATATACTTTAGTGTGCTTATGCATTTATTATCGGAAAATCTATGTAATATATAAAAGCATATTGTTTAGTAAATATATACTTTTCATATGTTTTACGTTTTTAACGTAATATATCCCTCAAATCATATGCGTAGTATATAATCTGCTTATAAAGTAAACAAAATGAGTGAATCTACAATTACGCATTGTATAATACTTTAAAGTAAACAAACAAACGAAAAATAAGCTAATGATGTATATGCAATTTCCTTTACGAGTAGTTGAATAAATGTAATTCCATATGATTCTATGAATACTTGGATTGTTAATCCTATATATAGTAATGATTATGATTAAAGGGATTCATTATGTATTTGTTAGATTTGATCGTTTTGTAGTGTATTATTGTTTTGTTGTGATTCCCATTGTATAGATATTTAATTGTAGCTTTGATTCTTTGATTTTTCGATTCCTCAAAAATAAGTATTAGTAACTGTCATACCAAAATGACGCGCCATATCGGTGATACGGCTAATTGGGTTTATATAGCCACTATACAGAGGCACAGCGGTATAAGCACATGACCACATTCACATAACAACTTATTTCGTAACATACCCCCAAGATTGTTGACGTTTAAGGCAGAGATCTTACTTTATAGAAATACCTTATAAAATGAAACGTAGCGATTGGTTAATTAGCCGAAATATAGATATATATCCAAATGGAAAATGGAACTCCAAAACGGATCTAATGGATCGAATTTCATTTATAAACTAATATAACTAATCCATTAGTAAAGGAGTATAAAAGAGATTAATTAAAAATCCAAAAGAATAAGCAAATTTAAATGGAATATTATACCAATGCGCTAACCGGGTTTATAACTGTCATACCAAAATGACGCGCTATATCGGTGATACGGCTAATTGGGTTTATATAGCCATTATACAGAGGCATAGCGGTATAAGCACGTGACCACATTCACGTGACAGCTCATTTCGTGACAGTAACAACAATAACAACAATATCATCAATAATAATACTATCAACAATATCACTATCAACATGCTTTATCGTAATCGCAATTCTCAGGCCGGGAACTTTTCCTGTACTTGGAAAGCTTTAATTACCTCCCGCCATTGCATCTTTTCTTTTTCTTTTCTTTTTTCTTTTGTTCTTATTACTCCTTCTACTCTTTCTTTTCCTTTTGTTTTTTCTTCTTTTTTTGATTCTTTTGGGTTATCCCTTAAACACCCCTTTTATATTCCCATTCCCCCTCCCCATCGCCTCTACCGCCGCTTTTCACCTCTTTATTTCTTTTTTCTTTACTTCTTCCATATTACACGACGACGATATATTACGATACAGCGCTGTATAGCATAAGATACACGTACGAAAAAGATACAAAACGTTCTTTCAAACCATTATAGCGCAATATTCCTTTTTTGCTTTGCGTATTGTATTAAGCGACGACGATATATCACGATACAACGCCGCATAACATAAGATATACGTACGAAAGAGATACAAAACGCCCTCTCAAACCATTATAGTGAAAACGGGCTTTACTATACCAATAAAGAGATCGCGGATGGTCGATAGCGACCATACACAACAACAAAACCTTTTCTTGTTTATCCTTTTCCAAAATCGAATTGAGAAAAAACTTAAAAACATATTATTTCCTTTTATTATATTTAAAGGGTTTTAACGATTGATAGCCTTTCAAAGGATTAACAAGCTTCTATAAAAAGCCGAATAACAAACAACAATCCGCTGCAAATATATAATCGCATTTATTAACTTTTTAAAAAGGATTATTAAAATCTTTATTAAAAAAGAAATGTATATTATTATATTAATTTAAAAAACGATCCTAATATGCATTACAAACGTTTTTGTAACGAGTATAACTATAAGTTCAAAAATTTTTAAAATACAAAAAAATACAATAATAATCGAAATATTTATAATGTAGATAGAAATCGTAAAAATCTTTAAAGTTAACAAACCATCGATCGCTTTTCAAAACGAGGCTTTTAGAGCAAACTTTGCAAAGAAAAATATTGTTAAAACAATAAAAGTAGATAAATATATTTTTACTAAATGCGCTCCTTTTGTAAGCCTATATCGCAATAGCTCTTTTTTGATTCAAAAAAACCTAATTAAAACTATTCCGAGTATTAAAAACAAAAACATTTCGAAGATAATAGGATACAAATCGGGTTGAGTATTATATTCTAAATCTCTGAAAATAAAGAATGCTTTAATAAAGAATATTTATAGATTAAAGATCTATAAAATCATTAAAGCTATACATTTTGATCTTTTAAAGATATGATATAGCTATTGCGTATATTTAATATCAAATACTTTATTCAATATAATGAACGAATGGATCGAAATCATTAAAAAGATGATAGAAAAAGAGGCCTAAATTCAAATCGATATTATCCCAATTAAATGCTTCAAAAGTTTTGGAAACGGTACAGAAAATGTTTGAATAATTAGTTTTATTACTTCGATCGTTTTTTTTCGTTTGTTTGAAACTATCTCTTTTTCTACTTTTTTACTTTTTCGCAATCAAATAAAACTTTATAAACAAGGTTATTAAACTTATTGTAATATTTATTATTATACAAAACTTATATAATGCAACAATTATAGTATTGCAAAAACTAAATATTAAAGATTAATATATAAACTATACTTAACGTTTACGAAATATAACGGATATTACAATCCATTTCCAATAGGATATAAAAGCTGCTCGCTAACACTTTGTAGTACAGCCAAAAGTAAACTACAATACAATTTGATTAAAGTTCAAATGAAATTGATTTATAAAAATAATCGAACAATTCAAAAAGTATACACTTTAAAGATAGTTATATATACTATACAAACAATACATATATTCTAAACAAAAGTTCAAAACTTTTAAATAATCCAAAGTATACAAAGTTTTATATAGCTAAACGCCGCTCGGACCCTGGCATTTACCTACATTAAGATTCAGATATTAGCGACTCCGAGGGAAACAAATAATAACGCCAAATATACAATAGATATAGCAATATCGCAAAATAAAATATCGAAACACTTTAAAGCAATTCTAAATCAAATAAACCTAAAGCTTTTGTTACAAAACAACGTACATAAAGCTTGCGTTGAAAATGCAATAGATATCGACGATAACGATGCTACAATAACCATACAATTGATTAAAGTTATCGATCCTTTTAATAAATAAAAGCCCGGATCGGCGCAACAGCGAAAACCGCAAAGATAATCCGACCCTATATATAACGATGGTATAAGCAAATATAGAAAAAAAAGCGAAAGCATATAATGTTTTATTTCAATTCGTTTATAAAAGCAAAGTGGATATAGTTTATATTCAAGAACTTTAAAGCTCATCAAGCATCAAAACACAAAATTACCTAGTATACAAATACTACGCTTTTTATAACTCATAGAAATCGAAGAAAACAACCAAAAGGGAAGTCGAGCAATTAAGGATTATATTATATATACAACGAAAAGCCGCGATACAAATGCAATAACAATGTAATAAACACTGTAGAGATATAGTATAGTTTGAGGTAAACGATTACTATATAATTAATATTTATTATAAACCTAATACTATAGCAATAATATATTACACAATAAGTATCACCCTGACGCCTCGTATACTAATTGAAAGGAACTTCAACGCAAAACATAATATCTACAAACCAAAAATATTATCGATTACTTAAAAAGCTTTGTTTATTAATTGATCATAAAATATTAGTATAGATTTTATTGATAAAATAAAGATATTTATTTATCACATAGAGCATATAATTGATTTTACCTTTTTCAATATACCTTTCGCAAAAACGATAATACGCTGGGATATAAATTGTGGATTAGATTATTATATACAAGTTACTACTATTCCAGAGCGAAGCACAATATTTAACAAACGTATTAAATACAAAGTTACCAAAAGCGGTTTATATACGTTTGCTAGTTTAATAAAAAACGAAACATATTAATTGTCGAAAGTTAGAAATATCGCTATAGATACCGAGTTGGAAATAGTTGCGGAGCAACTTATTGATCTATTTCAATAATCGATACAAATTGTAAGGCAATTAATAAACGATTAAGTATAATCGACATTTTAATGAATTAACAAAAATGCAACAACGTACAATCTATACAAACATTTTGATAAAACTTTTGAGGATAGGAAACGAATGTTTATTACAACGCGTAAAGCGAAAAAAGAATATTGAAAAAAAGTAATCAATAATGTATCGGATAACGCAAACCTATATAAAATAGTAAGCTAATACAAAATAATCTTCTTCTTTAAAGCTTCGCTATTAATAATCAATAACTAATCGATTAAAAGTATAAAAGAAAAAGTATAGACTTTATTAAACAAAATATTGCATAGATATAATAGTATTAATAATTTAAAAGCGGATCCAATATTAAGAAATCATATTTTTATTTTTCTTTAGAATACTATTGTATTCTTTGAAAAAGTGAAACGGAATATTATTAAGGTTTTAAGTATTTCGCTAAAAGTTGATAGGATTATAATTAAACTTTTGAAAACTTGTTAGGATAATGTTAAGGAATATTTACGTAATCTTTTCGAATATTGTTTTAAAAAAAACTACTTTTTTAAAGTTTAACAATTAATCAAAGTAATAATACTACTTAAAATCGATAAAAAAAATAAAAGCTTTATATACTTTTAACGTTCAATAATTCTATTATTTTGTATAAACAAAGGTTTGGAACAAACCATTGCAAAACGGATAATATGAATATTGTTGATGTATAGTACACTAAGCCTTCAACATTATAGAGCTTTGTTTAAACGATCGATTATAAACTTAATCATGGTATTTGTATACAATATAGAATATACTTTTGCTAGGAAACGGAAGATTACATTGGTTATAATGAATGTTCAAAATGTATTCGATACATTACTATTTTAGCGGTTATTAAAAAGGATACAAGATTAAAACTAATCTATAGCTTTTTTGAAATTGATTCGATCGTTTTTACAGGACCGCAAAATGATGATTAAACTAAAGGATGTATATACAAACAAGTCGCAAGTATAATATAATACTCTTTAAAGCTTATTTTTATCTTTAATGTTTTATATACTTTATCTAATAGAATTCCTAAACTAAAACCAAACTTTTTATTTCAAATATATAAACAATATTGTATTATATAAAGTAAACAATATATTGGAAAAGAATATTATAGCGATTATGCAAAATATGTAAAGAATCGAAGTATAAGAACAAATTAATAAAATCGCTTTTACATTCGAAAAGTTAAAGATGATATATTTTACTTGTAAACGTTATATATATATTCTGGAAATAGTTATCTCTTTTACATTAACTATACAGCCTACAATAAACACATCGAACGATACAAAGCAATTGGCGTTGAGATGGTTAAAAGTATGGTTTGATCGCAAACTTATATTCAAAAAGCATATTATAAAACAAATAAAAAAGGTATGGAAAATAGCGTTATATATTAAGCACTTTACTAATATATAATATAGACTTTTTGTAGCCTTTTTACAAAAAGCCACTATTACATGCGTTTTGCCTTCGTTATTATATAGAGCAAAGGCGTAGTACTCGAGACAAATGAGATTGAATATAAGTAGCAATTATTTACAAAGCATTACAATAAGCATTCGTATAGGGTCATATATAGCGAAAGCGAACAAAATAATCAATATAACAACAAAAGGCATATTACCAATCTAGAGGATTACGTTTATAATAGCTGGTTTATATGACGTAGGTTTTTCGTTTTGCAAAATAGTTTTAAAATATATTTGTATTAATATAGCTTTTCGATTTAAAAGGCTGGATGTATATCATTTGTTTATTATACGCCTAGTTGTATTAAGGCATTGTATGCAATGTGGTATAAAGCTATGAATAATGAACCGACTATTTCCAAAAACATCTTATTCAATTCTTTCTCTTTCGCATTATACTTTCGGGTATAGAATAAACCCTACAAAAAGAATAAACAAAGAAACAATAGCGAAAAGCTTTGGTAATTAGTGGAACGTTTTATTTTCTAATGCGATTACTATTTTCTTTGATAAATCCGAATTATACAATAACGCGAGTAAGTATATAAACTACAATTACGCGATTTACTAAGGACAAGATCTTGTCGTTATCGGCAAAAGCGCAATTAATATATTTTTGTACATTTTCGATATAGAAGTAATAAACGTTTTAAAAGAGTTACAAAAAACGTTAATATTATTAATTATTATAAATATACAAAAATGGCTTTATATTAATAGTACTTCGGTGATATAGTATAAACGCGTAAATGTTTCGAATACTTTATAATAAATGTTTTTAGAAAACTATAAACTTATTAATTAGTATGCGGTTAAAATATGATGGTTTTTTAAGCATTAAAGGATTATTGGTAATAAAGCAATGGATAAACTAATAAATGCAAACGCAAAGAGCAATATAGTAAACTCAGAGCTTATCGCGTAACCAATGATCAACAGGATAGATTCGATAATACAAAGTTTAATCTATAATACAACAAACGATTGATAAAGCAAAAACAAGTTTATATTAGCAAAAGGATATTGCAAATAGCAATTGAACTATACATTTAAAAAGCTTATAAAGCTTAAACTTATTAAATCAATATTACATAGACTATTAACACTGCGATTTAGATATAGTAACTTTAAAGCTTATTACAAGCGTTTTAAATACAAAAACACAAAGATTTATTGTTTATATAATAAAGCTAAAATCTTTAAACACTTTGTTTTTTGCAAAATCTTTATTAAAAGGTTCTATTTGTAATCGCTCAAACCTATTCGTTTATCGACAACTGTTCGGAAAAGGTACGACTATATATAACAACTTTTCGCTTTTCCAAAAAAATTCGAGTATTTTGTTGCAATAATACAATACTTCACGTTTTGTAATCGAAAACCTAATAATATTTTGGGTAGCATTCAATACAACGCTTTATTCGATCTTTTTCTTACTCCCTTGCCCTTCTCTTTATTCTTTACTTCATTTCGAAGTTTAATCTAAAGCGCAACCTATAAAGCGCGATATAATACTTTATACGACAATATAAAGATTGCAATTTAATGTAATAATTGCTTCTTTAGCATTCTTTATTAATATAATTGCTATATGGCTCGACATTTATTTTTTTTAAATATAATAAGCAAAGATTAATCTTTTTAATATAAAATGCTCTTTCAAACAGCGGAAAGAGATTATTTAATAGAGTTAGAGTTGTAAAAAACCGCTAGAAGAAAGTGGTCTCAATGCTTTAACTTAGCGATATTGTATAATACGTATCTAAATGATGAGCTTTTAGGTTTACAACCCATTAATGTATCACCCGTCTTTAATATCCTTCGGAAGGTCAAGAGCCTAGTTAGTTTACATAGACGTTAAACATAATAAATAAATAAATAAATCTTTATTTCTTCGATTTCTTTCTTTTTTGTTTTTTTTAAACTGGTTTTTTTAGTAAAAATGATAACAAAAATAAGAATAAGGATTAAAGTAAGAATAAAAATGAAAATTCCTTATTTTGTTGTAAAGTAAATATTATAATCATTTTAACAGTATATTACTTACATTTTATAGGATTTTAATAAGAACCTTGGTTTTAACCTTTTAAAGGTTAAATATGGTAATGAATCGATTAGTAAAAGGTTTGAAATAGTATCTTCCATTTTTGTTACTTTTTCTATTTTGATTTTTTATACCCCCGCTAAGAAAACTTGGTTTAAAAAGCTAAGGAATCTTTATTCGTGTATACAATATATAAAATCGTTAATCGTTGAGCAAGGAGATAGAATCTATTATAAAAACATGGATTTTTAAAAAACTCGATGTTATTAATACTTTATATATATATATTAGCTTTTGCCGGTATATTTGTATGTAATAGCGAATGATTTCTTAATTGCAAAGATTAATAATAATGAAAAAGTATAATACTTTTTTTTCGCTTTATATTATAATTGCTAATTATATGATTATAAGAGATAAAGCGTTTTTAAGCCGCTTTTCGAAGTATTTTGAAATATATTAATCTTTAGATGGTTTTGAAATCGGTGCGGGGTATATCTACACTGAAAACAAATTCCTTTGAAAATAAATATACTTCGAAGGATTATTTCGCAATAGCAAGAATGAAAAGGAAAAAAAAAAAAAGGAAAATGGGTAATGGTAATGGAAAAATTGTTTATAAATAAGCTTTCTTAAGGGTAAGAGTGGAGAGTAGAATTGATGGTAATGGGGTATAAAAAGAGTATTGTAATATTAATTCGTTTGAATATTATGTAATTATTGATTATTCGATAATCTTTGTGATTCGATCCTTAGCGTTTTGCATATTGATTAGTTTAACAAAGTATTTAAACTTTTGCTTAATAAGATTCTTAATAAACCTATCTGCCGGTATATCGGCAATTAGTAAATACGTAATCAAGAATTGTTTATTAACGTATTTTTGATGAAGCCATATATTCTGAATATCTATATATCTAAGTTTAATAGAGATCCTTTCATTTTTACTAACAATCAATCGGATTATTTAAATATTATCGCAAAAAATATTAATAAGCTTTTTTACTAATACCCTGATTTTTTTTAGAAACCGTAATATTATTATTGCCTTTTTAATCAATCTTTTTATATCTAAAAGTTCTGCTTTTATAATCAAAGTAATAACTGTATCTTATTTTGTAGCTTTCCATACAATAACACTACTATACAATATAATTATATAGCTTTGAAAGGATCTTCAAATAATTATATTATTTGTAAAGAAAACATTTAAAAAAGTTATCATTTAAGGTATATAATTATTCCTATAGCAAATAGAGAAGTATCAAAATCCGTATAGGTATACAATATAATGATTTATTGTTATAAAGTGATCCTCTAAAAGGTTAATATTATATTCGTTTAGTTTGGAGAAAGGGAAAGCTAAATCGACTTTAATTGTTATAATTGAATATAAGATTGATTCAACTTTTTCCTAATATTTCTTTACATTAAAAAGAAAAACTACATCCTTATTCTTCTCGAATACTATGATTAAAAATAGTATAACTGCTTTTCCCTTTGTAAAACCAAACTTGCAAGCGATCTTATCGATATAGGTGTTATATATTAGCTACAATTTCTTAAATTATCGATCTTTAATAATTCGAATTTTTAGAAACTATTAAATATCGCCAAAATCTTTAAACTTATATTTAACCTTGATTTCATTCATTATTTGATTTTTTTAACGTTTATACCTTTTGTAATAAATCACTTGGATATCGTTAACAAAGAACAAAATGAATACGTAGAAATCAAAAGATATAAAGATATAAAGCTTTTTTTTGCATTTTACTATTTTCAGGCTAATAAATATATTTGTGAACTCTTTATATCAAAATGCAGGGGAGTTTTTTAAGCTATATAATGTACGATCGAAAGTAATGAATTTATTAAATACTTTATATCCATTTGGTATATAATATATAACTGGATTCTTAATGAGATTTCGAGATACATTAACGAAAACATTTATAACATTGTATTACTTCGTTTCAAAATCATTCTTCGCTATTATTGCCATCATTATGCGAAAAGATCGCATAGTAAACGTAACTGCGTAAATCGATTCGATTATCGCTGTATCTTAAAGATCTCCTTTAACTATTAATCGTAATCTACAACAATCGATATAGTTGCTTTAATTATTCTTATAAGTAAATATCTATTGAAATAGAATAAGCTTTGATTTAGTCGATATTGTTTCAATTTTTCGCTAAATGCTTTAATCCTGTAATACTTTAATTTTGCAATCATAATCCATTTTAAACTTGTCGGAATACGTGAATAGGATCCTGACATATATCGGGCAATGCCGTAGGCATTGTACGATATATACAAGGAAGATATGAAATATCTGTTATACATTAGAAGAGTTTTCACCTCCTTTTCCATTTTGAGCAAAAAAGCAGGAAATGAGTTAATGCATAATTTCCTCTATAGTTAGATATACCTTCTTTCCTTCGTACAAAGAAAAAAGGGAACATACACATACATCTTAATTCAATACAATACTTTTCATACCATACATTTTGTGCTCAACACAAACGTAGGCCTACAGTATGAACCCAACAATTATAAAGTATTTGTTATTCGAAGAAAATATCTTTTAAATTCCAAAGAGATTATAATAAAGATGATGTAAAATTGTAAGCGATTTAATAACTATATATTTATTGAAATGCTTTTTCATTTTTTTTGTTAAATAAAGTAAATATATCGATCTTTTTATCAACTTTCGTTTTTTTAATAATTTTAAGTTTATATACACTTTTAAAAGCTTTCAAAGCTGATCGTAATTAAAGTAATCAAGTCGATAATATATTAAATCGAATGTAAATTCGTAAGAATCAATATCATCCATAGCAACGAGTTTTTCAAATATAAAGTTAACAAATTGTAATACAAAATTTTGTATAATATAGTAACCAAATACTTTTTTTGTTGCAAATTTCAATTGATCAAATTTTCAACAAAACGTTGATTCTTTTTCGAAAATTATTTTGCATTTATTTTTGATAAGAAGATTGATAGAAATTAATTGTATTATTCCAAATTTCTTTATATACTATACATCAAAAAATATAAATCTATTAATTTATATATTTCTATATATTATATTTAAAGCAAATAATCCATTTACAATTTAAACTTTTCGTAGTATAAGCTATTTTGTAATGTTATTTAAAGCTTTAAACTAATTAATAAAATAATAGAAGGCTTTTAAATCAAATATTCATTTTGAATTGTTATTATTTGCTTGAAAAGAGATATTAGAATAATGGGAAAAAGTATAATTGCTATTTAATATTATATTTGCTTTTGCTTTTTCAAAATCAAAATCTTTGTTATTTGCAAAAGCTTTATAAGTATATTTTTTATCCTTTTTGAATATATAATATTCTTTTTTAAAATGTTCATACTTTTTACAATTATAATATTGAATCTTTTCGATTCGAAATAACTCATTTCGATTGTATAATCCTTTTGATTTTCTTTTACAACTATTTCTACGATTACCTTTTCCATTACAATTGTTTCGTTTTTCTTTATTTAAGGATCCAATAACAAATGCAACAACTTTAATTAATCTTTCAATTATTTAAAAAAGTATTATAATCTTTTTTAATATTTTTTCAAGTATATTAATATAAATAAAAGTTGTTATTTATATATTATATATTAATATATATATTAAAAATATATTCTTTATTATTTTATTTGTTATTAGTTTTTTTGTATTAATGAATACTTATTGATATAATCTTAATCTTATAAAAAAAGTTCGAATAATTTCGTTTTTGTAATTAAACTCTTTCTTTAAAAACGATTTCATTATATTTGATACATAAATAATATCAAAAATTCGATTGTAAATCAATAATATTTTTTAAATATTAATAGGATTTATATTAATAAAGCCTTTTTTCATTATATTATAATAAAGAGCTATAAGTTTTAAAACTATAATAATTATAGCGATACTTTTTCTCTTTATAAAAAAAGCTAATATTTCTTTAAATTTTGTTTTCAAAACAATTGTTTTTGCGATACTATATCTATAATCTTTTAACGATCTTTTGTAGCAAGTTTATCCGTTATAAACTTTTTTAAAAGCTTGAAAATAAATTGTTTTTCTTTATTAAATATAATATTGTAGCAATTTGCGTTTATAAACGCTATTAAACAAAAGTTGTAATAATTCATATAATTATCTTTTGTAAAAATAATGATAAAACCTTATTTAATTGTAATAATGTTTGATATAATAATATTGAAGATGTATTAATAAAAATAAGATTTTTTGATGAAAATAAGATTTTTTGATGAAAATAAGATTTTTTGATGAAAATGATGAAAATGATGAAAATGATGAAAATGTGATTTTTCCGGCGGAAATGGGTGGAAAAGTGATCGTTTTCTTCGGAAAAGATGTATATTATCGTTTCAATCAATAAAATAATAATCAAATTGCTTCAATGAATATGCAATACAAAGTTATAATCTATTGTAGTAGTAGAATGTATATTGTTTAATATATTAGTGTCACGAGTAAACTGTCACGGTGTTATACCGCTGTGCGGACATATACTATACTATTAGTATATAACCCAAATTAGCCATACGTTGATATGGCGCGTCATTTTGGCATAACAATTAGAAGTAGCATATATGTTCTACTGAGTATATGAGGTGAAGACACCTAACTAGGTATAGCGCTACACGTGATTACAACAAAGATAATAATCAAATCGCTTTAATAAATATGTAATACAAGGTTATAACTTATTATATTAAGAACAATGTATATTATCTAATATGCTAAAAGTGATATATGTATTTTACTGAGTATATGAGGTGGAGACACCTAACTAGGTATAGCGCTACACGTGATTACAACAATATTAACAATGCTGGCGTGTTCAACCCCTCGAATTTTGTCCTTGATCAACCTTTTCCCACCCACTTGAATTCACACCTGTAATATGAAGACTCACGCGGCGTTTCGTTTCAGATACAATAGCGTCCATAGCTGCGTCTCTCTCGCATCTTCGTATTCATCCCCAACTACAAAATACTCTATAGTAGCCATATACATATCTCTCCAAGTGAACCACATCGTACAACTGACCCATCAGGCCCATACCCTCAGGTGAGATCTCATGACTCTCCCGCCTTAAACAGCCCTTTCATACTCTCCTCACAATGGCTCTACCCCCGCCCCTTCGCCCCCCCCAACCTCCATCAACATTAATACCGATACCAATACCAACATTAATACCAATACCAGCCCCCGTGATAAGAGGAGGATGCCTGTTTGAGAAAGAAGGGTTGTGTTTGCGTTTGTGTTTGAGTTTGAGTTTGAGTTCCAGCTTTAAAGGTGAAAAGAGGGCAGGAGAGATTGGGATGGAAGGGGTGAGAGCTGTGGGTGTGGTGTCTATGAGGAAACATAGGTCGGGGTAAGTACCACGTTTAATCCATAGTATAAGGTCCTGCATTGAGGGGTCTTGAACGGCTGGCTAAGGACCCGATGCTAAGGGTTGAAGCGCGGGTTTTGAGGGGAAGTTTGGTGCTGTGGTTGAAGGGGTGTTGGGGGCATGGCTTTTATTTGGCAGGTGGACGGGTAGTGAGTGATGATGCGTTGTTGGAACGCTTGCTTCGTTGACCCATTTTCCTTACTGTCCAAGATGTTTCCATAGTCTGGGATCCCATCTAATGATGAATCTGTTTGGGGTTCTGGATTCATCTTGCAGGTTGGATTCTTTCACCTAGTTCATCCGTCTTGATTGAGGTGAAGAGTGGCTGTCGAAGAGTTAGAAGTATATGGTGTTCACAATTGTTTTCAATCAATGTTCGAGTTCAGGGACGTGATAGGTCTTTTAGCCATTTCTCCTTTTCTGTCAATCTCAGACTAGAAGCCCCGGAAAGGTTCCAAACCCGGGTTGCAGCCTAGGTTGCCAACATCTCATGCTTCGAAGACCTGCGAGCCTCCAAGGGCAATATACTGTTGCAGATGGGTCTAATCCTTCGCCTAGACTTTCGATATCTCAGCCGAGTTCAAAGATTCAAAAATGATTTGAAGAATCAAAGGTTCTTTGTGGCAGGATTTTAGCCGGGACATTAGCCCGTTTCACAGATTCGGACTTGATAGCGAACTTGCCAGTCTCAGAAAGCACGCCCTGCAAAGCATAACCTCCCACACCACCTGCAATTGTTCCGAGGTTAGCCACCCTCTTGACCAGTAGAAGACAACAAACACAAGCGAAAGGTTCAAGTATCAGCCCGCTTATGCCAACCTCAAGTCTTTTTCAAAACCACTAGGTTTGTATCCTCTCTGTAAAAAGAATCCCGAAATCCATTCTAAGTACCAGTCACGAATTCCTGACCGTGAGCTGTTGATATCCCATTTGTGAAGCAAGTGATGGTAGGTGTGAGTCGGACATTCCTTTCACCGAAGAATTTGGGCGCATTTTGCCATCTCTTTCCGATGCCATCGTAAAATCTTGCGGTGCGGATAGACTTGCCACGTTAACACCTCCGAGTTCTACTTCGTAGATTTCAACAAGCTGCAGGTACTTCGAGACTGCCTTCGGGCATTATTCCCATAGGAAACTCCATAATGCTGAGAGCCTCTACAGTTGAAAGGGAAATTTAGATATCACTGCGACTCAGATCGGAGGATTGATGATGCTATACAATATGAAATCGATGCATCTGCCTCCAGTAACAAAACAAGTACACACGAGGTATTGCAAGGTATGGGATCTCCATTTTTGCTCTGTTGAATCAGCCAGTATTCTTTAGGATACGATATTTCTTCATCTTCGTCTTTCCGTGACCAATCTCCACAAAATATTCATACCCCACAACAAACATGGTCATTACTCTACCCCTTATACGTGGTTATATTATTGATGACCGCAAGCCAACCCCGACTCTCCGTGGCTTGTCTTTCACCTCACTTGACTCACCCCATAGATGAGGATTATATTTCGTCTCGCAGAAGACCCTCAAGGTCTTACAAGCATTCCCAACCATGAAGTCTTCCAATATGCTCTCGACTCCTCACCAATGTTCTCGCTCTCGTTCATCGCAAGATCTTTTGTCTGAGGCGTCATCATGGCGAGTTCGAAATAAGGTATTTCGGGGAGCATAGAGAGAAAGGTTAAAACGATTAAGACGGAGATGCAGAGGGTAGGGAGTTGTGAGAGTGATGGCATTATAATTGTGGGATGTGACGCATTGGATTTGAGGACCGATGGAAGTTTTGCAACGGTAGGAAATACTCTATTAGGAGAATATCGTCTAGTTAGACTAATTGATTTAAGCTTATAGATCGAATCCATGGTACAGAATAGAACATCTAAAAATCAACTGTATACCAACTTTACACCAGGGAAGACAGATTATCATGCCTTGAACTTGGACGATATATCGATAGGTCTTCCCTTAATAGGCTACGAGAACAAGTAGTCCCTTGAAAGTATGAAATATACTGAAATGAATAATCAGGCATCCACCTAAACAAGCTGCGACACAGCTCACGAATAAACCCTTCAATACACGGTATAGGTTGGCACAGAAATGTAAAGCTAAGCGAGTCGTTATGCAGATATTTCCCCTTTCCTAGAAATGAAGATTGAGATTGAAAAATGGGCAGGTCGCTAGGTACTAGGTGGCCACAGTACAAAATGTAGGATGTACCCTCAGCCTACACAACAACACTCGTTAAAACAACCTAGTCGATAAGTAGCTGGAAAATCCGGACACCAATAGGCATATATGATTCCAATTGGAATACGGCATTTAGTACAAGCCCCACACGTACTCATTCCGAACTAAAGGAAAGCGGTGCAATGCGCCCTGTGCTTCTACTTCTCTGCACCAAAGTTGTCCCATCTAAAAACGATCAGAATGAAAATGTCTAAGAGGTAAACTTGTCACAGGGGTCAGCCTATGCATCACACTCCATCCTCCAAATTTTAGTGTGTAGACCCACAGCCTCAATTCCGACTCCCGCTCATCGCATCGACCCGTCATCACGTTATTAATCACCATGAATCCTGCATGAGGCGCCATGCCCAAGAATTTCCCCTCACACGGTCGTGTACCCGATCTTCTAATCAACAGAGATTGAGAGCTAAATCATCATGCCTAGACTTGCGACTGGGCGGCTTATAAGCCAAAGACTAAGATGGGTTGCGTGACTTGGAAGTATGTAATTTCTGTGCTGATCGGTAGGGTGTATATCTTACGATTGACTAGAAGTAAGCGATTCAAGGTCCCCCTATTCGAATGTAGAAGATATATTTAAGTTTTAGCCGAAACCTCATACCCCTATAGTCCGACGGGTAAAATGTGATGAAGCAAGACCTTCGTGTTAAAGATGCTAATCCACTGGTCGAAAGTGTGACGACTATGAAAAGGGGTCCAGTGATTCCCAAACTCGTCCTAGTTCTGATGGCAAACAAGTAATGTCCTTATGCGAGCACCCTCATTATCAATTGTTATCACATCCCACCGAGAACGAAAAGCCTTTCATTTCTTTATCAATATGACGGCTCCTACGATGGGTGGTTTTGAGTAAGGGAAATTTCTAGCCTGAGATGAATCCCCGCGCTGGACATTATGGATCTTGAATTCGCCATGCGGTTGTTGCGTTAGAGCTTTGCATGAGAGTAGAGAGAGAAGTTAGAAATAGCAGGTGCTTTATTATGATGGTTCTTACCTCATTTAGCTTAGCTTCCTTATATATAAATAGGGCCTAACCCATTTAGGTCTTTCATAATATTACATTCCACTTTTCTTTTTTAAAAGAATCCAATTTCTGGTCTCTAAGGCGTAAGCTTAGAATAGATCATTATTTTTTGATCGAATCAAATTATTAGATAATAATCTAATAAAATAATAGATTTTGCTAAAAAAAAGAAAGAAAATTTTATATACAACCAATAAAAAAGTATTGAAAACACAATCCCTTTTTATACAAACGAAAATCACAAAATAACATTATAATACTATTAACAAAAAATCGTAAATATCAACTCGGAATAATTAATAGATAATATATAATACGAAGCAGAAATCAAGATATTATTCTGTTATTCTTTTGTTTAGCATTATCAAAAAGAGATTTATAAACTATCAAAAAAATTAAGAAATCCATTAAAAGAATTATTATAAATATCGTTAAATTCATTGATATTAGAGAAAAGAAATTAGAAAATTAAATACAAAAATCATTATTGGAAATAGCTCAAAAGATAGCCATATTGATATAGTCTTCATCATCAAATATAAAGTATGTATATAAAGCTTTAAAAGAAATCAAAATTTAACAACTTTCCTTATCAAAATAAAAAGTTTGAAAACAACGAAAATCAACGAATTTTATTACTAGGGTGGATAACGAATCATACAATTCACTATATTAGCATTCACGAAATATCTATATTGCATTAATTTTCATTACATATATTTTATATTTATACATTCCAATCCAAAAATAAAATCAAGGGTTTAATATATCAAACTAATATTTTATATTAACTTCTATTCGATTTACAAGATTAAACTACAAAAGAAACAATCTAATCTTATTTTTTCGTTTAATAATTATATTGATTATTATTCGAAGTTTTATTTCAAATACATTTAAAGGATTTTGTGGTATATTTGGAAGTTTTAAATTTAACAATTATGGTTACTTTATTTATTACATTAGTGTTTATATTGTTAAGAAAATTCAACAATTTTTATTTAGCAAAAAAATGGCTAAACAAGCTAAAATACAATTTTGAAATGTTAAAAAGAATATTGTTATCATTATCCAGTTTTTTGAGGGCAATGGATATATTATACAAAGGAAAAACGGAGTTGTAGATTGATTTTATATCAAAAATTAGATCGATCCTAAATATAATAGCATTTGCTATACAAAGAAAAATTATCGAATTAAAAGAGTTGATGATAAAGAGGTTCCCATTGGAGGTTGCAAATATACTTGAATAATCAATTCAATTAAAGATTAAGAATCTAAAATAAAAAGAAAATAAATCATTGATGTTATATTATCAAAGATGTATTTATATCTTGCGGAGAATATATAAAAGAAATAGGCTACAAACAAGTATAATTGGATTTACAAAATTGAAAGAATATATATTAGCAATAATCGTAAATACCTTTGTAAAAAATCTAGTAAACGAAAAGAATAGAAGAACAATAATTACAAAAGGAAGAGTAATATATAAAGCTTTATAGAAATTATACGAAATTATATAAAAAACTTAGCGATTCTTTAAAATAATTAAACAAATAGAAATAGGGCTGATATAACAATGAGAAAATCATTTTATAAAACTTATAATTAAAGAGAAATTTAAATGCCCACTATTAGTTGTAATATCGGAAATGGTATTAGTTGGAGGCAATAATAGAATACCAATAAAACAAAACAATATCATTAATATAAAAACAATAAATACAAAAACAAAGAAAATCGAAGATTTCAAGTCGAAGATTGAGGAGAAGAAATCCATTGTTTAATTATATATTCCATTAGTATAAAGATAAAATAAAGGAAATATATATTAGGGAAATGGGAATAATAGAGGATTAAGTAGTTTGCAAATAAAAACGAATTACAATTTGTTCTACAATAATAACAATTGGAATCCAAATATTAATACAAATCAAAAAAACAATTTTATTCCTTTAAGATATAAGTCAAAAAATCCTTTTATTAATAAATCAGAAAAGTGGAATAGGAAAAATCTTATATATATAGTATGCGGAAAAACCAATTATACTAAGCCAAATTGTTAGAATCAGCTTTTAGAAGTATAAAAGCAAGTTTATTTGCGGCAAATAGTATACAACGATGACGATATGAAAATATATAGTGCGGAAATAGAGATGGAAATGGCAAATATAATAGCTTTGATTTATAGAATAGAATTTAGAATATACAGTTTCCAGATTTTGGATGTTGAAATCGTTGAAAAAGATTAAAAAGATGAGGAGGATAATAGCGAAAAGGTATTGTTGAATAGCTTTATGATTACAAATAAGGTTAGAAAGAGACAAAGAATAAAGATCGATAAAATATTAAATAGCGATAAAAATAGTTAAGAAAAAGGTTGCTCAAATCTAGTTGCAATATTAAAATTTGAAAAGATTGGTGAGAGAAAAGTTCGAGAGTTGAGGGAAATCGTAGAAAAACGTGGAAAAGGCTTTTTCAAATATAGAGAATTAATGAAGAAAATTAATATGCTTTTAAATTTGTTGAAATTGTTTCAAATAAGCTTTAACGTTACAAAGGAATTCTAATGATTGTTAATTAGGGATAATAAAAAGTTATTTAAAAAATCGGCAAAAAGAAAAGCAAAAGTTGCGGAAATTGAGAGTATAATGGAAAGTCAATTGATATATTAGCCTGGGGAGATAAAACATTTGATGGTTTAGAATATCTTTCGGAGTATTCTATAAAATAAAAAAGCCTTCTATTTTGCTATTATGTTGAAAAGGAAGAACAAGAAAAAAAAGATCGAAAGAGTTACTTTGCTAATTGGAATTATAATTGTAGATCAGGGGTTAGAGTTGAATTTTATTAGCAAGGGATTGATGGAAACTATAAATTACGCTATATACAGTTTGAATTCAAAAGATTTTTTAGGAGTTATAATAAGAACGGTTTATGGAGGTATATTAGAATTGAAATATTTTATAACTTTTGAAGCCGGCATAGAAGAAATCTGGAGAAAGATATACGCTTTTGTTAAGCTATTAAACAAAAAGCTATATAAAGATCTTCAATTGTTATTGGAATTGCTTTGGTTTTATAATATCAATGCGAAAATCAATATACAAAAATTACAAATCGAGATAGGAATAAGGAAGTTTAAAAAGATCAAAATTATATAATCATTTTTGTTTATCCTAATCAAAAAATATAATTTGATATTGCAATCTTTGAAGAAAACAGAAATAAGGAATAAAAAAAGGTAAAGGTATTAGGATCGATATAAAAAAGCATGGGGATTATACAAATAAATCAAAAAGTACAAAAGAAATAAAAAAGGAATTTATAATAATATGACGCTTATGCTGTAAAAAAGCTATTTAAAACAGAGTCAATAAAGTTCTTAGAATTTACTACTACTTGATTATACTATAAAAAAAAAACTGTTATATATATATAAACCGTATAAACAGGATATATGCATAGTACATATTTGTTAATTGAATATATGAATTATAACAATGTATATATGCACCGGAACATTTATTATACCAATTAGGCAACGAAAGTATAACATTATCCCTCTTTTCAATAAAGCTTATCCTCAAGCAATTATCTGTTAATAATCCTATATTATACCCTGTACAACATTATGTGCAGTATTTGCCAACCAGTCAAATCGAGCAAAAAGCGTTTATTGTAAACTTTACGATTATTATTGCGAAGTATATAATTGTATTTATTTATTCCTAAGCAGTAGCGTATATATAAATATTTTGCAATGAAATGAGTACTTATTCAGCATTTCGAAACAGCAAAGTAATGTTTATATTAAAAAAAAGCATATAATAAAGGCTTTTTCCATTATAAACCTAAATCCATATTCAAATCACTTCAATTTCCTTATCAAATTCATTGCTTTCTTGAATATATCTTCCTATATCAATAAATCAAATAATTCTATATCAAGTATAACGAAAAGATCGTTAAATAAAAGCTTTACCAAAAAGCAAAAGCAACGTGAAAATGCAGCGAACATGTGAGCAATGTTAATGGCAAAGTAATTAAAGTTAAAAACGCTTATTATAATCAAGATTCCTTCTTTTTTTTCTTTTTCTTCAAAGCAAAATCATAAAGGTAATAAAGAAAATAAAGTAACAAAAAATAACAATAATCTTAACAAACAAAGCCTTTCAATTGATCCTATAGATTAATTTTTCTTTTTCTTTTGAACAATAAATAATAATATTAATTTGGTATAACAATAGTATATATTCAAATATTTAAATCGTTAATGCAAGATTTTATTAACAAAGGTTCTCCACAACAAAAGGCTATATTGAAACAATAACAACAACAACAATAAAACCAAGTATTGGCGATAAAATAGTAATAGTAACAATAATAAAATCGAGCGTTTACAATGCCAGCCTGGATTAGTAATAATAGCAAAAAGCTTATTATAAAAACTTTAAGTTAATTGAAAGATAATAATAATAATGTTTTTGGAATAATATATTATAAATTGTACAAAAGGTTTATCAAATTGTTATTGAAATCGTTGGCGAAACTATTATTCGTTATTAATAATTGTTTTGAGGATTTTGAAGGTATATATATACTATATATACAGAATTACTTTACAAAGAACTCAAAAAGGAAATATTATATTATATCAAAACAAAAAGAAAAGCTTTGTTTTTTTTGTTTTAATTAAAAGCAAAGGTATAAAAAAGTTCCGAAAAATTAATTGTTAAATAATTTTCTAAAATATCGCGAAGCGTTATTAATTTACAAAAAAAAAGCAAAAGCAAGTTATTTCTTTTTTTAATCGTTCTTTATAATATTGTTAACAAAGAAATAAATGATTTTATAAGCAGAGTTTAGATATAAATTCTCGAAAAAGGTATTAAAAGAAATTCTAACGAAGGAGAAAAGGGAATGTATAGAAAGAATCTACAAAAAAGAGTTAAAGAAATATCAAGCGTGCGAAAAGCTTAAATAGGAGAAAAAACATAAACGGGCGTTAAAAAAGATTGCTTTGAAACTACAGTTAAAAGCCAAAGCACTTCAGGCAATATCTCGTTTCAAATGAATAGTATTTCTTTCTTCTCTTTTAGTAGCTTTATTTATCCTTTGATTAGATAAAGTGGTGGAGGTTGATCATCTTGTATTTATTTCAGAAATTTTTTCTTTTTTTATGCCATATTAGGGATTATATTACTTTAATTGGTATTAGTAATAACAATAATAATTTGATATGATACAAAGATTTCTTTAAATAATTGTAATTACAAAATAGTTTGGAAAAAATATATTTAATTGGCGGCGGATATAGACTTATTATTGTTAACGTAATTGTAATCGTTTTCTCTATTTTTGTAAAGTTTAATCTATTCGAATAATAAAACAAAAAGATTAAATAATGTAAAGTTTGTTTAATAAAAGTTATATAACTTGTAAAAAATAGTTTTTAAATTAAAAACAAAGTATTAAATAAAATCAATGTTAATGTTAAACCAAAAAACACAGTATTATAAAGAATTACGGGTTTTTTTAATAACGAAAACTTTCTTTATTTCCTATTCAAAATCATTAATAATATTAATAAACAGCAAAAGCTCTTGAATTTAACTAAGGAAAAAATTGTTGTAAATTTTCCAAAGTTTATTAAATAGAAATATTAAATGTATTTTTATAGTAACAAAAAGTTCGAAATGGAAAAAGCTATTTATTCGATTTATAATCTTGAATCGACCTTAAATAGAGTAGTTAAGCTTTTTAAAAGATTGTTGAATAGAGTAATCCTTTATATTCAATTATATATAATTTCCAATATCAAAATCTATAGTACAATAATGCGAATTGATGAATTAGATTATCTTTTTTTAAACTCGAAGAATACTTTTCTTAATACAAATAATAATTGTTTAATTGTATTTAGCAAATTTGCGAGTGTTTTAAACGTTTATATTTCTTATTAAAAAATTGTTTTTAATATCCCAATTCTAATTATTATATAAAGGGTAACCATAAAAAGTTTTGAAAAGCAATAAGCTTTTGAAAGATTTATATGAAAGGGTAAATTGGATATAATCTATTATAGATAAAAATTCCGATTAATCGTTTTAATAATAATTAACGAATAGATATAAACGTTATTACAAATACTAATTGTAAATCTTTGTTTAATCATCTATTTAAAAATAATAAACAATGAAAAACTTGATATCAATGTTTAACAATCGATTGAATTCTTATCAAAACTTTAAAATAAATTAAAGATCTTTATTCGATACAATCAATTTAAGGGCTTTGTAATATCGATAGATGTAGTATAAATAAAGCTTGATTTGCTTATAGAAATCAATTTTTTTGTAGTAAAGAATGAAAATAATTTGTTTTATTAATTAATCGATAATTATAAGAACGTTATCGTAACCATGTTTATTTTTATTAAAACTGCAATAATTTATAATGATGTTTTGCTATGCTTGTTTAGAAATAAAAAGCGAGTATAGCAAACTAGAAATGTAATCTTATAATACGGAATTGTGTTTATAAGTATGGCAATTGCGTATATATTGAACAATTATTGTAGGTATACCGGACCAATAATATTGTTTTAATAGCAAAAAGTAGGTTTTTTTGATTCCAGGATATACTATAAAAACTAAATCATAGGTCTTTCAAATAAAGAATGTATAGAAGTTCTCCGAATCGAGTATTATTAAATAATCGTTGTATAATAGTAGATTGTTCTGGAAAGCAAAGTGTTTATGATCTTTAAATGCTTCAACTTGTAAAACTTGTAAACTATCAAAAGAGCGATTAGCGTTAAAGATGCGATTAATAATATTAAAGTGAAAAGCAATAGAAATTAGGTTTATAATAAACAATACATTATTATTAATCTTTTCTTAAATCGTTTTGTATAATCCTTATATCGATTTGGTTATTCTTTATAAGTTATTAAAGGCGATTTTTCTTTTTTATTTGATTTTATATATCAAACTTATTGATACGATATATAAAGGCATTAACGAAAAGATTATCTTTACCAAAACGGTATATAATAACAAAATTGTAATCAATTAACAATTTGGCTTATTAAACTTATTGAATGTTTAAAGCTTTAATAGTTATAAAATATTCCAAAGCTTTGTAATCTATATAAACTTGAATTTGATGAGGAGAGCCAATTAATTCTGATTTCCAATGGCCAAAAAAGCGTATTATCGACAATATCTTTTTATTATAAACTTTATAATTCAATTCAACAAAAATTATGGTTTTGGAGAAATATACTATAGATAGTTAATCATTACTATACTTTTGAAAAAGTATATTAATAACTATTTTATTCAAAGCGTTGGTTTTAAGTATATAAAGAAAATTATAATCGTAATACTAAAGCAAAAAAGCGAAAGTAAACTTTTGTTTCAAAACGTTGAATGTATTACAATATAAATCGTTGAAATGGAACAGAGTATTAGTTTTGATAAATTTTATGAAAAGTTTGGTTATAATACTGTAATCTTTGATAAAACGACGATAGAAATTGTAAAAACTAAGGAATAATTGAATTTCTTTGACGATTATAAAATATATTCAATTTTCAACTACTTTTACTTTCTCTAAATCAACTTCAACATTTTCGATAAAAATGATAAATCCGAGATACTTGGTATGTTTAATATTGAATTTATACTTTTTAAAGTCGATTTGAAGGTTAACAATTTCGAATCAAACTAAAATTAGTTTAATTTAAATTTGATGATTTTTTTTGTTTTTAAAGTAAATCAAAATATTGTTAAAGTAGATAATGTAAAATATATTTAAATAATCGAAAAGTATATTGTTTATATACCTTTGATAGATTGTTGAGCCGTTTATAAAGCCAAATGGTACGACTTTGCATTTATAAAAACTATAATGTATACAGAATGTGGTATATTCCTTAAAAGCAAGATTTATTTTGATCTAATGAAAAGTTTAACAAATATCAAACTTTGTATAAATCTTTGTATCAATAAAACGTGCAAATATCTTATCGATTAAAGGGAAAGGATATCGATTTTTGCAAGTAAAAAAGTTTAATAAATAGAAATCGATACAAAATCGAAGTATACTATTAACTTTTCAAATAAACAAAACAAATGCTATATAAAAAGCTTAACTAAACTTTATAAATCCTTTAATCAGATTATTAATTAAGTATTTTTTAATAACTTTTAATTGTTTCAATGATATTTTATAAAATGAACTATATCTCAAAACTTTTTCTTTTTCATTTTCTAATATAATTTTGTGATTATATAGATAGTAAAATTTATTTATTTATTTATTTATTTATTATGTTTAACGTTTATATAAGCTAGCTAGGCTCTTGACCTCCCGAAGGGTACTAGAGACGGGTGATACACTAATGGGTTGTAGACCCAGAAGTTCACTACTTAAATATATATTGTACGATATCGCTAGGTTGAAATACTAAAACCGTTTCCTTTTAACGATCTTTTATAACTCTAGCTTTATTAAGCAATCTTTTTCTGCCGTTTAAGGAAACGTTTTACATTAAAGGGGTTAGCTTTTGTTTGTTATATTTAAAAAGAATGGATATCGAGCTATATAGTAATCGTATTGGTAGAGAATGCTAAAAAAGCAATTATTATATTAGGTTGCAACTTTTGTATTATTATATAAAGTATTATATTGTTTTTTATAGGTTGCATTTTAAATTAAGCTTCGAGGTAAAGTAATGAATAAAAAGAAGGGGGGGTAAGAAAAGGATCGAATAAAACGCTGCATTAAGTATCATCCGAAGTGCTATTAGGCTTTCGATTGCAAAACGTAAAGTATTGTGTTATTGCAACAAAACGCTTGAATTTTTTTGAAAAAGCGAAAAGTTGTTGTATATAGTTATACTTTTCCCGGGCGATCGTTGATAAACAAGCGGGTTTAAGCGATTACAAATGAAACCTTTTGATAAAGATCTTGCAAAAAACGAAATGCTTAAAGGTTTTAGTTTTATTGTATAAGCAATAAATCTTTGCGTTTTTGTATTTAAAATGCTTATAATAAGCTTTAAAATCGCTATGTTTAAATTGTAGCGCTAATAGTTTATACAATATTAATCTAGCAAATTTAAACTTTGTAAACTTTTTAAACATATAATCTAATTGCTATTTACAATATCCTTTTGCTAATGTAAACTCGTTTTTGCTTTATTAATTGTTTATTGTATTGTAGATTAAGCTTTGTACTATTGAGCTTATTCCGTTGATCATTGGTTATACAATAGACTTTGGGTTTATTATATCGCTTTTCGCATTTATATTTATTAATTTATTCGTTACTTTGTTATTAATAATCCTTTAATACCCGGGGGATTATTGTATTTTAATTATATATTAATTAATAAATTTATAGCTTTTTAGGAATGCTTATTGTAAAATATTCGAAGTATTTATATGTTTACACTATATCACCGAAATACTATCAATATAAAGCCATCTTTGTATATTTACAATAATTAGCAACGTTAACGCTTTTTATAACCTTTTCAAAATGCTTATTGTTTTTATATTAAAGATATGCGAAAATATATTAATTGCATTTTTATTGATAGCGATGAGATTTTATCCTTAATAGATCGTATAACTGTAGTTTATATACTTGTTTATGTTATTGTACAATTCGGATTCATTAAAGAAGATAATAATTGCATTAAAGAGTAAAGCGTTTTATTAATCAATAAAGCTTTTCGTTATCGTTTCTTTGTTTATCCCCTTTATAGGGTTCGTCATTATATATTTGTTACATCGCATGATAATACAACGACGACGCGATATATTTCACTACCGGTAAATACGCACAACGATACTTTACGAACTCCGCAAAGTTTTGATGCCCGCGAAAAGCATACAAAGCGCGCTTTTCGAGTTCAAATGGCGGAAATAAGCCCTACCACGCTTACAAAAGCGATGCGGATGGTCAACAACAACCATATACAACAACGCAACCCTTTTTTGCCCACCCCTCTTCAACTTTAAACTAAAACAAAAACAAAACCTACACCTTTCCCCTCCATTGTACCTCAAAGATTGGAAAAATCAACGGTTCTCCAAAAAATCAATAAGTTCCTACAAAAAGCTGAACAACAAACAGCAATCCGCTGCAAGTTTACAAACATACTCATTAACTTTTTAAAAGAGATTATTAAAACTTTTACTTAAAAAAAGATATATATTATTTTGCCAATCCAAAAAGCAATTTTAAAATGCATAGCGAATGCTTTTACAATAAACATAACCCTTAAAAGCAAAAAAAGCTTTAAAACCTTTAAAACAAAGAAAAATACAATAACAATTTCGCTTTTTATAATCTAAACAAGAATTGTTAAAACCCTTAGAATCAATAAATCCCCAATCGCTTTTTAAAACAAAGTTTTTAAAGTAAACTTTATAAAGAAATATATTATCAAAACAACAAAAATGGATAAACATATTCTTATTAAATATACCCCTTTTGCGGGTTTATATTGCGATAGCCCTTTTCTAATTCGGGAGAACCTAATTAAAGCTATCTCAAGTATCAAAAACAAAAACATCCCGGAAATAGTAAAATACAAATCGAACTAAATACTATACCCTAAATCCCTAAAGATAAAAAACACTTTAATAAAGGATATTTATAGATCAAAGATCTATAAAATCATCGAAGTTATACACCTCGATTTTCCAAAAACGTAGTATAGCCATTGCGTACGTTTAGTACTAAACATTTTGTTTAACGCAATTAATAAACAAATCGAAATCATCAAAAAGATAATAAAAAAAGAGACCTAGATCCAAACCAGTATTACTTCAATTAAATGCTTCAAAAGTTTTGAAAACGATACAAAGAATGTTTAAATAATTAGTTTTACTATCTTGATCATTTCCTTCCGCTTATTTAAAACTACTTCTTTTTTTACTCTTTTATCTCTTTATAGCCAAATAAAGCTTTATAAACAAAGTTACTAAACTTATTGCAATATTTATTGTTATACAAGATTTATATAATGCAACAACTATAGTATTGTAAAAGCTAAATATTAAAAATTAATATACAAACTATACTTAACGCTTGCGAAATGTAACGAATATTACAATCTATTTCCAATAGAATACAAAAGCTGCTTGTTAACGTTTTGCAATATATGTCACGAGTAAACTGTTACGGTGTTATACCGCTGTGTGGACATATACCTAGTATATATA
>NGKF01000001.1:4387903-4468505 GCA_002162555.1 Monilinia aucupariae
GTATATATACCCAATTAGCCATATGTTCGATATGGCGCGTCATTTTGGCATGACAATATAACTAGAGATAAACTACAATATAATTTGATTAAAGCTTAAATAAAACTAATCTATAAAAACAATCGAGCGATCCAAAAAGTGTACGCTTTAAGAATAGTTACAAATATTATACGAATAATACGTACATTTTAAACAAAAGCTTAAAACTTTCAAACATTTCAAAGTATACAAAACTTTATACAATTGAACGCCGCTCGAACCCTAGCGTTTACTCGCGTTGAGATCCAGATACTAGCGACTTCGAGGAAAACAAACAACAATGCTAAATATACAACAAATACAGCGATATTGCAAAATAAAGCATCGAAACGCTTTAAAGCAATTTTGAGTCAAATAAATCTAAAGCTTTTGTTATAGAATAGCGTACGCAAAATTTGCATTGAGAATGCGATGGATATCGATAATAACAATGCTACAATAATTATACAACTAATTAAAGCCATTGATTTTTTTAATGAGTAAAAGCCTAGACCAACGCAACAACGAAAGCTATGAAGATAATCCGATCCTATGTATAACAATAATATAAGCGAATATAGAAAAAGGAGCAAAAGTATATAATATTCTGTTTTAATTCGTTTACAAAAACGAAGTGGATGTAATCTATATTCAAAAACCTTGAAGCTTATTAGGCATCAAAACACAAAATCATTTGGTATATAAATGTTATGCTTTTTATAATTCATAAGAATCGAAAAAAGCAATCGAAAAAAAAGCTAAACAATTAAAAACTATATTATATATACAGCAAAGAGCCGTAATACAAACGCAACAATAATATAATGAATACTATAAAGATATAATATAGCTTAAAATAAACAATTATCATATAATTAATATCTATCGCAAACCCAATACTACAGCAATAATACATTATATAACGAGTATTACCTCAACGCTACATATACTAGTCGAAAGGGATTTTAATGCAAAATACGATATTTACGAACTAAAAGTATTATCGATTATTCAAAAAGCTTCGTTTATTAATTAATTATAGAATACTAGTATAAACTTTATTAATAAAATAGAAATACCTATTCATCGCATAAAGCATATAATTAATTTTACTTTTTTTAATATACTTTTCGTAAAGATAATAATGCGTTGAGATATAAATTGCGGATCGGATCATTATATATAGATTATTATTATTCCAGAGCAAAGTACAATTTCTAATAAATACATTAAATACAAAGTTATCAAAAACGATTTATATATATTTGCTAGTTTAATAAAAAGCGAAATATATTAATTATCGAAAATCGGAAATATCGCTATAGATATTGAATTGGAAACAATTGCGGAGTAGTTTATTGATCTATTTCAACGATCGATATGGATTGTAAAGTAACCGGTGAGCAATCGAGTATAATCAATATTTTAATAAATCAACGAAAATGCAATAATATATAATCTATACAAACGTTTTAACAAAACTTTCAAGAATAGGAAACGGATATTTATCGCAATGTATAAAGCGAAAAGAGAATATTGAAAAAGAATAATCGATAATATATTGAATAACGCAAACCTATATAAAATAATAAATTGGTATAAAACAGCTCTTTTTTTTAAAGCTTCGTTGTTTATAATCAATAGCTAATCGATTGAAGATATAAAAAAGAAAGTATAAGTTTTATTGAACAAAGTATTGTACAAATATAATAATATTAATGATTTAGATACGGATTCGATATTAGAAAATTATATCTTTATTTTTCTTTAGAATATTACCATATTCTTTGAAGAGGTAAAACAGAACATTATCGAGGTTTCGAATATTTCGTTAAAAGCTAATAGGATTATAATTAAACTTTTGAAAGTTTATTAAGATAACGTTAAGGAATATTTATATAATTTTTTCAAATATTGTCTCAAAAAAAACTATTTTTTTAAAGTTTAACGATTAATCGAAATAATAATATTATTTAAAGTTGATAAGAAAGATAAAAGCTTTGTATGCTTTTGATATTCGATAACTTTACTATTCTATATAGACAAAAATCTAGAACAAATTATTACAAAACGAATCGCGTAAATATCGCTAATATATAGTATACTAAATCTTTAGCATTACAAAACTTTGTTTAAACGATTGGCTATAGATCTAATCACAGCATTTGTATACAATGTAGAATATACCTTTGTTAAGAAACGAAAAATTATATTAATTATAATAAACGTTCAAAGTATATTCGATACATTGCTATCTCAACGGTTATTAAAAAGAATATAGGATTAAGGTTAGTTTATAACTCTTTTGAAAATAGTTCGATTGTTTTTATAGAATCGCAAAATGATAATTAAGCTAGAGGATGTATATACGAACGAATTGCGGGTACAATATAATATCTTTTAAAGCTTATCTTTATTTTCAATGTTTTATATACTTTACTTAACAGAATTCCTAAACCAGAACCAAACTTTTCGCTTTAAGTATACAAACGATATTGCGCTTTACAAAATAAGCAATACATTGGAAAAGAATATTACAATAATTGCGTAAGATATGCAAAGAATTGAAATATAGGAACAAACTAATAAAATCGCTTTTGCGCTAGAAAAGTTGGAGATAATACATTTTATTTGTAAACGTTATATACGCGCTTCGGAAATTGTTATCTTTTTTACATTAATTATACAATTTACAATAAATGTATTAAACGATACAAAGTAACCAACGTTAAAATAACTAAAAGTATAATTTGATCGCAAATTTACATTCAAAAAGCATATTACGAAACAAATAAAAAAAACATAGAAAGTAGCATTGTATATTAAACACTTTGTTAATATACAATATAGGCCCTTTGTAACATCTTTACGAAAAGCTACGATTATATATATTTTGTTTTCGTTACTATACAAAATAAAAGTGTAATATTCGGAACAAACGAGATTAAACATAAGCGGCGACTATTTACAAAGCATTACAATAAACACCTATATAGGATCATATATAACGAAAGCAAATAAAATGATCAATATAGTAACAAAAAGCATATTATTAATTTGAAGGATTATGCTTATAATGACTAATCTATGCGATACAGGCTTTTCGCTTTGCGAAATAGCTTTAGAATATATTCGCATTAATATAACTCTTCAATTTAAAAGATTGAATATACACTATTTGCTTATTATACGTTTAATCGCATTAAGATATTATATATAACGCAGTACAAGATTACAGATAATGAATTAATTACTTCCAAAAACGCTTTGTTCAATCCTTTCTCTTCCGCATTATACCCCCAAATATAAAACGGATTCTACAAAAAGAATAGATAAAAAAACAACAACGAAAAGCTTTATTAATTAGTAGAACGTTTTATTCTTTAATGCGATTATCATTTTTTTCGATGGGTTCAAGTTGTATAATGATGCAGGCAAGTATATAGATTACAATTACACAATTTACCAAGGATAAGATTTTGTTGTTATCGATAAAAGTGCAATTAATACATTTTTGTATGTTTTCGATGTAGAAGCGATAAGCGTTTTAAAGGGGCTATAAAAAACGTTAACATTGTTAGCCATTATGGATATACAAAGATAGCTTTATATCGATAGTATTTTAATGATATAGTGTAAACGCGCAAATACTTTGGATACTTTACAATAAACGTTTCTAGAAAGCTATAGATTTATTAATTAGTATACAATTAAAATACAATAATCCTTTAAATATTAAAGAATTATCAATAATAAAGCAATGAATAAACTAGCAAACGCGGGTACAAAAAGTGATATAATAGATTTAAAGCCTACCGCACAATCAACGATCAACGGGATAGGTTTAATAGTATAAAGCTTAATCCGCAATGCGATAAACGATTGATAAAGTAAAAACGAGTTTATACTAGCAGAAGGATATTATAAATAGCAATTAAATTATATATTTAAAAAGCCTACAAAGCTTAAATTTGCTAAATCAATATTATATAGACTATTAATACTGTGATTTAAATATAGCGATTTTAAAGCTTATTATAAGCGTTTCAAATACAAAAACGCAAAGATTCATTATTCATACAATAAAGCTAAAACCTTTAAGCATTTTGTTTTTTGCAAGATCTTTATTAGAAGGTTCCATTTGTAACCGTTTAAACCCGCTCATCTATCGGCAATCGCTTAGGAAAAATACAACTATATACAACAACTTCTCGTTTTTCTAAAAAAGTTTAAGCGTTTTGTTACAATAATACAATACTTTACGTTTTGCAACCAAGAACCTAACAATACCCCGGATAACATTTAATACAACGCTTTATTCGACTCTTTTTTTACTCCTCCTTTCTTCTTTTTATCCTTTGCTTCACTTCGAAACCTAATTTAAAGCGCGATTTATAAAACGCAATATAATACTTTATACAACAATATAAAGACTGTAATTTAATATAACAATTACTTTTTTAACGTTTTTTATTAATACGATTGCTATATAGCCCGATATTTATTCTCTTTAAATATAACAAACAAAAGCTAACTTTTTCAATATAGAATACTTTTTCAAACAACGGAAAAAAGCTGTTTAATAAAACTAAAATTGTAAAAAACCGCTGGAAAAAAGCGGTTTTAATGCTTTAACCTAGCGATGTTGTACGATACATATCTAAATGATGAGCTTTTGGGTCTACAATCCATTAATGTATCACCCGTCTCTAGTACCCTTTAGGAGGTCAAGAGCCTAGCTAACTTACATAGACGTTAAATATAATAAATAAATAAATAAATAAATTTGTAAAGTTTGTTCTATATCCGAGAGTATAATGCGAAAAGGAAAGGATTGAATAAAGCGCTTTTGAAAGTAGCTAATTCTTTGTTTGTAGCTTTATGCCGCGCTATATACAATGTTCTAATGCGATTAGGCGTATAGTAAACGAGTGATGTACATCTAGTCTTTTAAATCGAAAAGCCATATTAATACGAATATGTTTTAGAGTTATTTTGTAAAGCGAAAGGCCCGCATTGTATAGATTAACTATTATAAGCGTAGTTCTTTAGATTGGTAATATGTTTTTTATTACTATATTGATCACTTTGTTCGCTTTTGCTATATATAACCCTATACAAGTGTTTATTGTAGTGCTTTGTAAATAGCCGTTATCTACGTTTAATCTCGTTTGTTTCGAGTATTACGTTTTTGCTTTGTATAGTAACGAAAGCAAAACGTATATAATCGTAGCTTTTTATAAAAAGATTATAAAGGGCTTGTATTGTATATTAACAAAGTGTTTAATATATAGCGCTATTTTCTATATCTTTTCCATTCGTTTTACAATATGCTTTTTGAATGTAAACTTATAATCGAATTATATTTTTAACCATTTTAATATCGATTACTTTATATTATTCAATACGTTTATTATAGACTATATAGTTAATATAGAGGAGATAATAGTTTCTAAAGCGTATATATAACGTTTATAAGTAAAATGTATCATTTCCAATTTTTCTAATGCAAAAGCAATTTTATTAGTTTATCCCTATGTTTCGATTCTTTATATATCTTGCGCAATCGTTGTAATATTCTTTTCCAATATATTATTTACTTTATAAAGCGCGATATCATTTATATACTTAAAGCGAAAAGCTTAATCTTGGTTTAAAAGTTTCGCTAAATAAAGTATATAAAGTATTAAAGATAAAGATAAACCTTAAAGAGTATTGTATTATACTTGCGATTTGTTTATATATATATTCTTTAGCCTAATCATCATTTTGCGATTTTATAAAAACGATTAAACCATTTTCAAAAGAACTATAAGCTAGTTTTAATCCTATATTCTTTTTAGTAATCGCTAAAGTAGTAATATATCGAATGCGTTTTAAATATTCATTGTAATCAATATAACCTTTCGTTTTTTAGCAAAAACGTATTTCATATTGTATACAAATATTATAATTAGATTCATGATCGATCGTTTAAACAAAACTTTGCAATACTAAAAGCTTAGTGTATTATACATCAATATTGTTTATACTATTTATTTCGCAATGGTTTGTTTTAAATCTTTATTTATACAGAATAGTAAGATTATTAAACGCCAAAAGCATACAAAGCTTTTATCTTTTTTATCGATTTTGAGTAATATTATTACTTCGATTAATTGTTAGATTTTGAAAAAATAGCTTTTTTTGAAACAATATTTAAAGAGATTGTATAAATATTTCTTAATGTTATTTTAATAAGCTTTCAAAAGTTTAATTGTAATTTTGTCAACTTTTAACGAAGTATTTGAGATTTTGATAATATTTCGTTTTACTTTTTCAAAAGATACAATAATATTCCAAAGAAAAGTAAAGATATAATTTTCTAATATTAAATCCGTTTCTAAATTGTTAATACTATTGTATCTATACAATACTTTGTTTAGTAGAGTTTATATTTTCTTTTTTATATTTTCGATTGATTGGCTGTTGATTACAAATAACAAAGCTTTAAAAAAAAGAGCCGTTTTGTATTAATCTATTACTTTATATAGGTTTGCGTTATTCAATATATTATTGATTATTTTTTTTCAATATTTTCTTTTCGCTTTATATATTATAATAAATATTTGTTTTTTATTTTTAAAAGTTTTATTAAAGCATTTGTATAGATTGTACATTGTTATATTCTTGTTGATTTATTAAAGCATTGATTGTACTCGATTGTTTGCTGATTGCCTTATAATCCGTATCGATTATTGAAATAGATTAATAAGCTATTTTGTAACTATTTCCAGTTTGGTATTTGTAACGATATTTTCGATTTTTGGCAATTAATATGCTTCGCTTTTTATTAGATTAGTAAACGTATATAAATCGTTTTCGATGATTTTGTATTCAATATGTTTATTAGAAGTTGTGTTTCGTTTTGAAATAGTAATGATTTGTATATAATGGTTCGATCCGTAATTTATATCCTGATATACTATCGTTTTTGCGAAAGGTATATTGGAAAAAGTAAAATCAATTATATACTTTATGCAATAAATAGATATCTCTATTTTGTTAATAAAGTCTATATTAGTATTTTGTAACCAATTAGTAAACGAAGCTTTTTAAATAATCGATAATACTTTTAATTCATAGATATTATGTTTCGCATTGAAATCCCTTTCGATTAATATACAAAGCGCTGGGGTAATATCTATTATATAATATATCATTACTATAATATTAAATTTGCGATAGATATTAACTATATAATAGCCGTTTATTTCAAACTATATTATATTTTTATAATGTTTACTACGCTATTATTGTATTTGTATTGCAATCTTTTGCTATATATACAATATAGTTCTTAATTGCTTGGTTTTTTTTTTGATTACTTTTTTCGATTTCTACAAATTGTAAAGGGTATAATATTCGTATACCAAATGATTCTATATCTTAATGCTCAATAAGCTCTAGGGTTTTTGGATACAAACTACATTCGCTTTGTTTTTGTAAACAAGCTAAAATAGAATATTATATACTTTCGCTTTCTTTTTTATATTCGCTTATACTATTATTATATATAAAATCGAACTATTCTCGCGGCTTTTATTATTGTATTAATTCAGGCTTTTATTTATTAAAAGAATCGATAATTTCAATCAATTGTATAGTTACTACAACATCGTTATTATTAATATCCATTGTATCCTCAATACAAGTTTTGTATATATTATTTTGTAATAAAAGCTTTAAATTCATTTGATTTAAAGTTGCTTTAAAACGTTTCAATGTTTTATTTTGCAATATCGCTATATCTATTATACATTTGACGTTATCGTTTGTTTCCTTTGGAATTGCTAGTATCTGGATCTCGATATAGATAAACGCCGGGGTTCGAGCGACGCTTAATTGTATAGAACTTTGCATATTTTGAAACGCTTAAAAGTTTTGAACTTTTGTTTGAAACGTATATATTGTTTGTATAATATATATAGTTATTCTTAAAGCATATGCTTTTTAAATTGTTTAATTGTTTTTACGAATCAATTCCATTTAAACTTTAATCAAGTTGTATTATAATTTACCTTCGATTATATTGCGGAACGTTAGTAAATAATCTTTATATCCTACTAGAAATAAATCGTAACATTTGTTACACTTTGTAAATGCTAAGTATAACTTATGCATTAGTTTTTGATATTTAACTTTCGCGATACTATAATTATTATATTATATAGATCTTATATAATAGTAGATATTGTAATAAGTTTAACAACCTTATTTGTAAAGCTTCATTTGGCTATAAAGAAATAGAAGAATAAAAAGGAGAGTAACTTTAAATAAACGAAAAAAAGCAATCGAAATAGTAAAATTAACTATCTAAGCATTTTTTGCATCGTTTTTAAAACTTTTAAAGTATCTAATTAAGGTAATATCGATTTGGATCCAGGCCTTTTTTTTTATCATCTCTTTAATAACTTCGATTTATTTGTTAATTATATTGAATAAAATGTTTAATACTAAACGTATACAATAACTATATTATATCTCTGGAAAATCGAAGCGTATAGCTTTAATGATTTTATAAATCTTTGATTTATAAATATCCTTTATTAAAGCGTTCTTTATCTCTAAAGATCAATAACAACAATAATTTGACATATACGATTACAACAACAAAGCGATAACGATATATTACGATACAGCGCCGCATAATATAAGATATATGTACGAAAGAAATACGAAACGCCCTTTCAAACTATTATAGCGGAAATAGGCTTTACTATATTAGCGAAGGGATTGCAAATGATCAATAGCAATTATATACAACAACAAAATCTTTTTTTGTTTACCCCTCTTCAAAATCGAACTAAGGAGAAACCTAAAAATATATCGCTTCCCTTTATTATACTTGAGGGGTTTCAACAATCAACGGCTTTTCAAAAAATTAACAAACTTTTACAAAAGGTTGAATAGCAAATAGCAACCTGTTGCAAATATACAATCGCATTTGTTGACTTTTTAAAAAAAATCGTTAAAACCTTTATTACAAAAGAAATATATATTATTATATCAATTCAAAAAGCAATCCTAATATACATTACAAATGCTTTTATAACGAATACAATTATAAACCCAAAAATCTTTAAAATATAAAAAGGTATAATAATAACCGAAACGTTTATAATGTAGACGGGAATTGTAAAGATTTTTAAAACTAGCGAACTATTGATCGTTTTTCAAAGTAAGGTTTTTAAAGCAAACTTTACAAAGAAAAACGTTGTCAAAGTAATAAAAGTGGATAAATATATTTTTGTTAAATGCGCTTTTTTCGCGGGTTTATATCATAATAATCTTTTTCTAATCTAAAAGAATTTAGTTAAAGCTATCTCGAATATCAAAAACAAAGATATTCTGAAGGTAATAGAATACAAATCGAGTTGAATATTATATTTTAAATCTCTGGAGATAAAGAACGCTTTAATAAAAGATATTTATAAATTAAAGATCTATAAAATCATTAAAGTTATATACTTTAATCTTTTAAAGATATAGTATAGCCACCGCGTACGTTTAGTATTAAATACTTTATTCAACGCAATTAATAAATAAATCAAAGTTACTAAAAAGATGATAAAAAGAAAAGTCTAAATCCAAATCAATATTACCCCGATTAAATGCTTTAAAAGTTTTGGAAATGGCGCGAAGAACGTTTAAATAATTAGTTTTACTATTTTAATCGCTTCTTTCTATCTATTTAAAGCTATTTCTCTTTTTATTTTTCTATTCTTCCGTAATTAAATAAAGCTTTATAAATAAAATTATTAAACTTATTACAATATCTATCGTTATATAAAATCTATATAATACAATAATTATAATATTGCAAAAACTAAACATTAAAAATTAATATATAAATTATACCTAATATTTGCGAAATACAATGAATATTACGATCCGTTTTTAATAAAATACAAAAGCTACCCATTAACGTTTTGTAATATAACTGAAAATAAACTATAATACAATTTGATTAAAGTTTAAATAAAACTAATCTGTAGAAATAATTAAACGGTTCAAAAAGTGTATGCTTTAAAAATAATTATATATACTATATAAACAATTTATATGTTTTAAATAAAAGCTTAAAACTTTTAAGCGATTTAAAGTATATAAAGCTTTATATAACTAAGCGTCGCTTGAACCCTAACACTTACTCATATTAAGATTCAAATATTAATAATTTCAAAAAAAACAAATAATAATATTAAACGTACGATAAATATAGCAATATCGCAAAATAAAATATTAAAACGCTTTAAAACAACCTTAAATTAAATAAACCTAAAGTTTTTATTATAGAACAATATATACAAAATTTACGTTAAAGATGTAATGAATATCAACAACGATAATACTACGGTAACCATGCAATTGATTAAAGCTATCGATCTTTTTAATAAATAAAGATCTGAATCAATACAATAACGAAGATCGCGAAGATAGTTCAACCCCATATATAACGATGGTATAGACGAATATAGAAAAGAAAATGAAGGTATATAATATTCTATTTTAGTTTGTTTACAAAAGTAAAGCGAATATAATCTATATTTAAAAACCTTAAAGTTTATTAAGCATTAAGATATAGAATTATTTGGTATACAAATACTACGCTTTTTACGATTTATGGGAATTAAAGAGAGTAGTTAAAAAGAAAGCCGAGCGATTAAGGACTATATTATACATATAACAAAAAGCTGTAATACAAACGCAACAACAACGTAATAAATATTGTAAAGATATAGTATAGTTTAAAATAAACGGTTACCATATAGTTAATATCTATTGTAAGCCTAATATTATAATAATAATACATTATACAATAGGTATTACTTTAACGTTTTGTATATTGGTTAAAGAGAACTTCAACGCGAAATATAACATTTACAAACTAAAGATATTATTGATTATTTAAGAAGCCTCGTTTACTAATTGGTTATAGGATACTAGTATGAACTTTATTAACGAAGTAGGAATATCTACTCATTATGTAAAGTATATAATTAATTTTATTTTCTTCAATATACTTTTTGCAAAAATAATAATACACTGGGATATAGATTGCGGATCGGATTATTATATACAGGTTATTATTATTTCAGAACGAAATATAGTATTTAGTAAATGTATTGGATACAAAATTATCGAAAGTAATTTATATATATTTACTAATTTAATAAAAAGCAAAGTATATTGGTTGTCGAAAATCGGAAATATTGTTATAGATATTAAATTGGAAACAATTACAAAGCGATTTATTGATCTATTCCAACGATCAATATAAACTATAAAACGATCAATAAGTAATCGGGCATAATTAACGCTTTGGTGAATCAATAAGAGTATAATAGCGTACAATTTATATAAACGTTTTAATAAAACTTTCGAGGATAGAAAACAAATGTTTATTACAATATACAAAGCGAAAAGAAAGTATTAAAAAAAAATAATCGATAATACATCGGATAACGCAAACTTATATAAAGTAATAAACTGATATAAAACGGCCTTTTTCTTTAAAGCCCCGTCGTTTATAGTTAACAATCAATCGATTGAAAGTATAAAAAAGAAAGTATAGACTTTACTAAATAAAGTATTGTATAGATATAATAGCATTAACGATTTAAAAGTGAATTCGATATTAGAAAGTTATATTTCTATTTTTTTTTAAAATATTATTATATTCTTTGAAAAGATGAAATAGAATATTATTAAGGTTTCAAATACTTCGTTAAAAGTTAATAGGATTACAATTAAACTTTTGAAAACTTATTAAAATAATATTAAAGAATACATATGTAATCTCTTCGAATATTGTTTTAAAAAAAGCTATTTCTTTAAAGTTTGGTAATTAATCGAAATAGTAATGCTACTTAAAGTTGATAAGAAAGATAAAAGCTTTATATGCTCTTGGCGTTCAATAGTCTTATTATTCTGTATAAACAAAGGTTTAAAACGAACCATTGCAAAACGAATAATATGAACGTTGTTAATATATAGTATACTAAGTTTTTAACATTGCGGGGCTTTATCTAAATGATCGGCTATGAACTTAATTATAATATTCGTATATAATATAGAATGCGCTTTTGCTAGGAAATGGAAGGTTATATTGATTACAATGAACATTTAAAATATATTCGATGTATTACTACCCCGGCGATTATTAAAAAGAATACAAAATTAAAGCTAGTCTATAGCTTTTCTAAAAATAATTCGATCGTTTTTATAGAATCGCAAAATAATAGTTAAACTAAAGAATATATATATAGACAAATCGTAGGTATAATGTAATATCCTTTAAAGTTTATCTCTATCTCTAATGCTTTATATACTTTATTTAGCGGAACTTCTGAATCAGGATCAAACTTTTCGCTTTAAGTATACAAACGATATTGCGCTTTATAAAATGAGCAATACATTAAAAAAGAATATTATAACGATTATACAAAATATATAAAAGATCGAAGTGTAGAGATAAGTTAATAAAATCGTTTTTGCATCAAAAAAGTTGGAAATAATACATTTTATTTGTAAATATTATATATATGCTCCAGAAATTGTTATCTCCTTTACATTAACTATACGGCTTACAATAAGCGCATTAAACAATACAAAGCAATTGGCGTTAAGATGATTAAAAGTATAATTCAATCGCAAATTTATATTCAAAAAGTATATTACAAAACAAATGGAAAAAGCGCGAAAAGTAGCGTTGTATATTAAGCATTTTGTTAATACGCAATATAGGCCCCCTGTAGCTTTCCTACGAAAAGCTATTATTATATATATTCTATTTTCGTTATTATATAAAGCAAAGATATAATACTTAGAATAAACAAAATTAAACACGAGTAGCGGCTATTTACAAAATATTACAATAAGTATTTGTATAGGGTTATATATAACGAAAGCGAACAAAATAATTAATATAGTAATAAAAAGCATATTATCAATTTGAAGGATTATGTTTATAATGGTTAATCTATACAACGTAAGCTTCTTGTTTTGTAAAGTAGCTTTAGAATATATCTGTATTAATATGGCTTTTCGATTTAAAAAGCTGGATATACATCATTTGCTTATTATACGCTTAATTGTATTAAAGCATTGCATACAATATAGTATAAAGCTATAAATAGTAGACCAATTACTTTTAAAAGCGCTTTGTTCAATCCTTTCTCTTCCGCATTATACCTTTAAGTATAAAACAGACTCTACAAAAGGAATAAACAAAGAAACAATAGCGAAAAGCTTTATTAATTAATAAAACATTTTATTTTTTAATACAATTATTATCTTTTCTAATAAATTCGAGTTATACGATAACGTAGGCAAATATATAAACTATAATTATATAATCTATCAAAAACAAGATCTTATCGTTATTAGTAAAAGCATAATTAATACATTTTTGTACATTTTTGATATAAAAGCGATAAATGTTTTGAAAGGGTTACAAAAAGCGTTAACGTTGTTAGTTATTATAAGTATACAAAGATAACTTTATATCGATAGCATTTTGATAATATAATACAAACATACGAATGTTTTGGATATTTTATAATAAGCATTCCTAGAAAACTATAGATTTATTAATTAGTATATGGTTAAGATACAATAATCTCTTAAGCACCAAGGGATTACTAGCAATAAAGCAACGGATAAACTAACAAATATAAACGCGAAAAGCGATATGGTAGACTCAGGGCCTATTGTATAATCAACGATCAATAAGATAGATTCGATAATATAAGGTTTAATTCGCAATGCAACAAACAATTAGTGAAACAAAAACAAACTCACGCTAACAAGAGGATACCGCAAATAGCAACTGAATTATGCATTTAAAAAATTTACAAAGTTTAAACTTGTTAAATTAATATTATATAGACTATTAACGCTACAATTTAAGTACAACGATTTTGAAGCTTATTACAAGCGTTTTAAATACGAAAACGCAAAGACTCATTACCTTTGCAATAAAGCTAAAACCCTTAAACATTTCGTTTTTTGCGAGATCTTTATTAAAAGATTCTATTCGTGGTTACTCAAACCCGTCTACTCATTGGCGATCGCTTGGGAAAAGCATAATTATATACGACAACTTTTTGCTTTTTCAAAAGAGTTTAAGCATTTTATTACAATAATACAATACTTTACGTTTTGCAACCAAAAACTTAACAGCACCCCGAATAACATCTAATACAACGCTTTATTCGATCTTTTTTTTACCTCTCTTTTCCCTTCTTTATTCTTTGCTTTACTTCAAAGTTTAATCTAAAGCGCAACCTATAAAGCGCAATACAATATTTTATATAACAATATAAAAACTGCAATTTAACATAACAACTATCCTTTTAGCGTTCTTTATTAATGCAATTGCCATATGGTTCGATACTTACTCTTTTTAAATATAACAAGCAAAGGCTAACCTCTTCAATGTAGGACGCTTCCTTAAACAGCGGAAAAAAATTGCTCAACAAAGTTAGAATTGTAAAAAACTGCCGGGAGAAAATAGCTTCAATACTTTAACCTAGCGATATTGTATAATATATACTTAAATGATAAGCTTTTGGGTCTATAATCCATTAGTATATCACCCGTCTCTAGTACTCTTTAAGAGGTTAAGAGTCTAGCTAGCTTATATAGACGTTAAACATAATAAATAAATAAATAAATTATCTCTAAAGATTTAAAATATAATACTCAACCCGATTTGCATTCTACCATCTTCGGAATATCTCCATTTTTAATATCTAGAATAGTTTTAATTAGGTTTTTTCGAATTAGAAAAGGACTATTGCAACATAAACCCGCGAAAGGGATATATTTAATAAAGATATATTTATTCACTTTTGTTGTTTTAGCGATGTTTTTTTTTGCAAAGTTTACTTTAAAAACTCTACTTTAAAAGGCGGCCAAAAGCCCGTCGATTTTAAAGGTTTTAACGATCTTCGCTCAAATTATAAAGAGCGAAATTGTTGTTGTATTTTCTTTCGCTTTAAGGATTTTAAAACTTTTTTTGCTTTTAAAGATTATACTTGTCGTAAAAACGTCCATTATACATTTTAAAATCGCTTTTTGGATTAGTAAGATAATATGCATCTTTTTTTAAATAAAAGTTTTAACAATTCTTTTTAAAGTTAACAAATGCGTTTATGAATTTACGACAAATTGTCGTTTGTTGTTCGGCTTCCTATAAAAGCCCGTTAACTTTTTGAAGAACCATTGATCTTTCCAATCCCCTAGGTATAACGAAAAAGAAAGATATAGATTTTATCCTTGTTTTAGTTTAGGGTTGAAAAAGAATAAGCAAAGAAAAATTGCGTTGTTGCGTATAATCGTTATCGACCATTCGCATCGCTTTTGCAAGCGTAGTAAAGCTTATTTCTGCTATTTGAACTTGAAAAGCGCGCTTTGTATACCTTTCGCAAACATCAAAACTTTGCGAAGTTCGTAAAGTATTGTTATGCGTATCTACTAGTAGTGAAATATATCGCGTTGTCGTTATTGTTTGATTGTTAAATAGTAAAATAGTAACATATTCGAATTGGCTTTGGAAAAGGTTTTTTGGAAAGCTTTATATACTAAAAGAATTGAAGGTTCTTTGTTAACGATAATAAAGGCATTGTTTAAACATGATTAAGATCTAATATACTAGTAAACATTTATAACGGTTAAAAGCTAGTTCTTTTGATTTTGTTCTTATCGACATTCTTATATAACAATTTCAATATCGTTGAAAATGATAATGAAAAGCTTATTATATTTGTATTTTTTATATAAAAGTTTGAATTATATAGATATAAAAGTATAAATATCGATAATATCAAATAGAAAATAAAGCAACGATTTATAAAGTTTTTATAGTTTTGTAATGTAAACTTTCAAATGATTTTACATATTGCTTTTTTGCACATTATTACGACGACGATATATCACGATACAGCGCCGTATAGTATAAGATACACGTACGAAAGAGATACGAAACGCCCTTTCAAACCATTATAACGGAAACGGACTTCATTATATTAACGAGGGGATTGCGGATAATCGACAGCGATTATACGCGGCAACGAAACCCTTTTTTGTCTACTCTTTTTCAAAATCGAATTGAAAAGAGAACTAAAAACATATTGCTTTTTTTTATTGTACTAAGAGGGTTTTAATGATCGATAGCCTTTCAAAAGATCAACGGGTTTTTATAAGAGATTAAATAGTAAACGATAATTCATTGCAAGTATACAATTATACTCGTTAACTTTTTAAAAAAGATTGTTAAAACTTTCATTAAAGAAAAAATGTATATTATTATATTTATTTAAAAAGCGATTCTAATATGTATCGCAAACGTTTTTGTAACAAATATAATCACAAACTTAAAAATCTTTAAAGTACAAAAAGGTATAATAATAATCGAAATGCTTATAATGTAAACAGGAATTGTAAAAACCCTTAAAGCTAGTAGGTTATCGATTGCTTTTTAAAGCGGGGTTTTTAAAGCAAACTTTACAAAAAAAAACGTTGTTAAAGCAACAAAAATGAATAAATACATCTTTACTAAATGCGCTTTTTTTGCGGATTTACATCGCGATAGCTTTTTCTTGATTCGAGAGAATTTAGTTAAGGTTATCTTAAATATCAAGGATGGAAACATTCCAAAGATAATAGAATGCAAATTGGACTAAATATTATATCCTAAATCCCTAAAGATAAGGGATACTTTAATGAAGGATATTTACAAATCAAAGATCTACGAAATTATTAAAGCTATATACTTCGATCTCTCAAAGATATAGCATAACCATTGTGTACGTTTAATACCAAATATTCTATTCAATACAATTAACAAACAAATCGAAATCATTAAAAAGATAATAGAAAAAAAAGCCCAAATCCAAATCGGTATCACTTTGGTTAAATGCTTTAAAAGTTTTGGAAACAATATAAAGAACGTTTAAGTAGTTAGTTTTACTATCCCGATTGTTTTTTTTTGTTTATTTGAAATTACTTTTTTTTCATTTTTTTATCCCTTCGTAATTAAGTGAAGTTTTATAAATAAGATTGCTAAATTTACTATAATATTTATTGTTGTATAAAACCTATATAATACAATAATTATAATATTGCAAAAGTTAAATATTAAGGATTAATATATAAGTTATACTCAGCGTTTGCAAAATGTAACAAATGTTATAATTCGTTTTCAGCAAAATATAAAGATTACCCGCTAACGTTTTGCAGTATAGCCGAAAGTAAACTACAATGCAATTTAACTAAAGCTTAAATAAAACTAATTTGTAAAAATAATCAAACGGTTCAAAAAGTGTACGTTTTAAGGATAACTATATATACTATACAAACAATATATATGTTTCAAACAAAGGCTTAAAACTTTCAAACGTTCCAAAGTATGCAAAGCTTTATACAACTAAATGCCGTTTAGATTTTGGCGTTTATTTACATTGAGATCCAGATATTAGCGACTCCGAAGAAAACAAACAACAATGCCAAATATATAACAAATACAACGATATCGCAAAATAAAGTATCGAAATGTTTTAAAGCAACTTCAAATCAAATAAACCTAAAGCTTTTATTATAGAACAATATATACAAAGTTCGTATTAAAAATATAATAAATATCGATGATGATAAAGCCGCAATGATTATACAATTAATTAAAACCATCGATTTTATTAATAAATAAAAGCTCGAATTAACATAATAATAAAAGCCATAAGGATAACTCAATCTTATATATAACAATGGTATAAACAAATATAGAAAAAAAAATAAAGGCATATAATATTTTGTTTTAATTCGTTTACAAAAATAAAGTGGATATAGTTTATATTCAAAAACCTTGAAATTTATCAAGCACTAAGATATAGAATCATTTGGCATATAAATGCTATACCCTTTACGATTTGTAAGAATTGAAAGAAGCAACCGAAAAGAAAGTCAAACAATCAAAGATTATATTATACATATAGCGAAAAGCCGTAATACAAACGTAACAACGATATAATGAATATTGTAAAAATATAGTATAACTTAAAGTAAATGGTTACTATATAGTTAATATTTATTGTAAACCCAATATTATAGTAATAATACATTATATAATAGATATCACCCCGGTATATTGTATACTAATTGAAGGGGATTTCAATGCGAAATATAACATTTACAAATTAGAAGTATTATCGGCTATTTAAGAAGCCTCGCTTATTAATTGATTATAGGATATTGGTATGGATTTTATTAGCGAGGTAGAGATATCTACCCATTACGCAAAGTATATAATTGATTTTATTTTCTTTAATATACTTTTCGCAAAAACGATAATACGCTGGGATATGGATTACGGATTGAACTATTATATATAAATTACTATTATTTTAGAGCGAAGTACAATATCTAACAAACGTATTAGATATAAGATTATTAAAAATGATTTATATATATTTATTAATTTGATAAAAAGCGAAGTATATTAATTACCAAAAATTGGAAATATCGTTACAAATATTAAACTGGAAATAGTTATGGAATAGTTTATTGATTTATTTCAACAATCGATACGGATTGCAAAGCAATTAACGAGCAATCAAGTATAATCAACGTTTTAATAGATCAACGAGAATACAACGATATATAGTTTATACAAACGCTTTAATAAAACCTTTGAAAATAAAAAACGAATATTTATTGCAATATACAAAGCGAAAAGAAAATATTAAAGAAAAGTAATTAATAATGTATCGGATAATATAAACCTATATAAAGTAATAGATTGGTATAAAGCGGCTTCTTTCTTTAAAGCTCCGTCGTTTATAATCAATAATCAATCGATCGAAGATATAAAAGAGAAAGCATAAGCTTTATTAAACAAAGTATTATACAAATACAATAACATTAACGATTTAAAAACGAATTCGATATTAGAAAATTATATTTCAACTTTCCTTTAAAATACCATTATATCCTTCGAAAAAGTAAAACGAAATATTATCAAAATCTTAAATATTTCGCTAAGAGTTGATAAGATTATAATTAAACTTTTGAAAATTTATTAAAATAACATTAAGGAATATTTATATAATCTTTTTAAATATTGTTTCAAAAAAAGCTATTTTTTTAAAGTCTAACAATTAATTAAAATAATAATATTATTCAAAATCGATAAAAAAGATAAAAGCTTTATACACTTTTAGTATCCGATAACCTTATTATTCTACGTAAACAAAGGTTTGGAATAAACTATTGCGAAACGGATAATATGAATATTGTTAATATATAATACGTTAAACCCTTAGCATTACAAAGCTTTGCCTAAACGATTAACTATGGATTTAGTTATAGTATTTGTATATAACGTGGAATACGCTTTTGTTAAGAAACAAAAGATTACATTGGTTACAATGAACATTTAAGATGTATTCGATGTATTGCTATCTTAGCGGTTATTAAAAAGAATACAGAATTAAGATTAGTCTACAACTCTTTTAAAATTGATTTGATTGTTTTTACAAAATCGCAAAATAATAGTTAGGTTAAAGGATGTATATATAAACGAGTTGTAGGTATAATATAATACTTTTTAAAGTTTGTTTTTATTTCCAATGCTTTATATGCTTTACTTGGCAGAATTTCTGAATTAGGACCAAGCTTTTCGCTTCGGGTATACGAACAATATCATGCTTTACAAAGTGAACAATACATTAGAAAAAAATACTACAACAATTGTGTAAGATATACAAAAAATCAAAGCGTGGGGATAAACTAATAAAATTACCTTTACACCAAAAAAGTTGGAGATAATACATTTTACTCGTAAATGTCATGTATACGCCTCAAAAGTTGTTATTTCTTCTACATTAACCATACGGCTTATAATAAACGCATCGAACGATACAAAACAATCAGCGTTAAAATAGCTAAAAATATAGCTCGATTGCAAACTTATATTCAAAAAGTATATTATAGAACAAATAAAAAAAGTACGGAAAATAGCGCTGTATATTAAGCATTTTGCTAATATACAATATGGGCTTTTTACGGCCTCTTTATAAAAAATCATTATTATATATATTCTACTTTCATTATTATACAAAGCAAAGATGTAATACCCGGGACAAACAAGATTAAGCATGAATAACGGTTATTTACAAAACATTATAGTAAGCATTCGTATAGGGTCATATATAGCGAAAACGAACAAAATGATTAATATAATAACAAAGAGTATATTACCAATTTGAAGAACTACGTTTATAATAATTGGTTTATATAATATAGGCCTTCCGCTTTACGAAATAGCTTTAGAATATATTCATATTAATATAGCTTTTCGATTTAAAAAGCTGAATATATATCACCCGTTTATTATACATTTAAACGTATCAAAACATTATATACAATACGATATAAAGCTATGAACAACGGACCGGCTACTTTTAAAAACGTTTTGTTCAATTTTCTTTTTTTTGCATTATACCCCTAGATATAAAACGAACCTTATAGAAAGAATAAACAAAGAAATAGCAACAAAAAGCTTTATTAATTAATAGAACGCTTTATTCTTTAATACGATTATTATCTTCTTCAATGGGTTCGAGTCGTACAATAACGCGGATAAGCATATAGGTTACAATTATGCAATCTACTAAGAACAAAATCTCATCGCTACCAATAAAGATACGATTAATATACTTTTATATATCTTCAATATAAAAATAATAAGTGCTTTAAAAGAGCTACAAAAAGCGTTAATGTTACCAATTATTATGGATATACAAAGATAGTTTTGTATCGATAGCATTTCGATGATATAATACAAATATACAAATACTTCGAATATTTTACAATAAACGTTCTTAAAAAGTTATAAATTTATCGATCAATATATAGTTAAAATACAATGGTCCCTTAGGCATTAAAGGATTACTGGCAACAAAGCAGCGAATAAGCTAACAAACGCGAGCGCGAAAAACAATATAGTAGATCCAAAACTTATTACGCAACCAACGATCAATAGAATAAGTTCGATAATATAAGGTTTAATCCGCAATGCAACAAACGATTGGTAATACAAAAACGAATTTACACTAGCAAAAGGATACCATAAATAATAATTGGATTATACATTTAAAAAGCTTACAAAGCTTAAACTTGTTAAATCAACATTGTATAGACTATTGGCGTTGCGATTTAGGTATAGCGATTTTGAAACCTATTACAAACGTTTTAAATACAAAAACGCAAAGATCTATTGTTTATATAATAAAACTAAAACTTTTGAACATTTCGTTTTTTGCAAAATCTTTACTAAAAGGTTTTATTTGTGATTGTTCAAATTTGTTTGTTTATTAGCGATTGTTTAAAAAGGATACGATTATATACAACAATTTCTTGCTTTCTTAAAAGAGTTTAAACGTTTTATTATAATAATATAATACTTTATGTTTTGCAATTGAAAGCTTAATAATACTTTAAATAATATTTAATGCAACGCTTTATTCAATCTTTTCCTTATTCCCTCTCCCTTTTTTTTATTCTTTATTTTATTTCGAAGCTTAATTTAAAACGCAATTTATAAAGTATAGTATAATATTTTATATAATAATACAAAGACTACAATTTAATGTAACAATTGCTTTTTTAACATTCTTTATTAATGCGATTGTTATATAGCTCGATATTTATTCTCTTTAAGTATAATAAGCAAAAGCTAATCTCTTCAATATAGAACATTCTTTCAAACGGCGGAAGGAAACTGTTCAACAAAGCTAGAGTTGTAAAAGACCGCCGGGAAAAAGCGGTTTCAATATTTCAACCTAGTGATATCGTACAATACGTACTTAAATAGTAAGCTTCTAGATCTACGACTTATTAGTGTATCATTTATCTCTAGTACTCTTCGGAAGGTCAAGAGCCTAGCTAGCTTATATAGACGTTAAACATAATAAATAAATAAATAAATAAATGTAAACTTTTTTAAACAATTGTTAAAAAGCTTTTTCAAGTATTTGTTAAGAAGAAAAAGAGAAAAAAAGATTAAGTTTCTTCGCAAATATAGAGTTGAAGGGTTGTACTATGGATACAATAATAGATTTAAGTTAAACATTTCGTTATTGTTAACAAACGTTAAACTTATCGTTTTTCTAATCAATGTTTTATTGTACAAATCGATTAATCTTTTTCTATTTCAAATCATTTTTCAAAAGTAATAGGTTTTAATTTAAAGAGTATATAAATAGTTGTTCTAAAGGCTACTCGAAATATCAATTGAAATAATTAAGCTTTGCTTATAACTTTGAAAGCTATGATTTACCCAGTATAATATTATAAAAACTTAAATCTATAATAAGAAATGAAACGAATAATTGCTCTCAATTATTGATCAAAAGATTAAAAAAAGTATAATAAATGATAACGCAATTTTGCGTGTTGTTGTAACTTTTAACACTAATAGAAATTTCAAGTAAATAATAATATAGTTTAAACAATGGAAATAAAAAAATAAAAAGTATAATATTAATGAAAACGTATTTGTTTGTTTCAAAGTTAAAGAAAGCATTTGATCTGAAAAAATATTCGTTTTTGGAAAGGATATAAAGTAGAATCATAACCTAACCTTCCATTAGTTTGGTTAAATTAAGAAATTATATATCTTTGATAACATTCAAAAAAAAATCTTTGTTTAAACACTTGCTTTTAAACGGGTATTTTCCATTTAATATATTAATTCAACATTTTCAATATATATCTAAAGATTAAAATAATCTTTAACATTATAAAAATCTTTAATGAATTTGTTATTAATAATAACAATAGAGTTAATAGGGATATCCGCCTTTATCTTATAAAAACTTATTTATAATGTTTGAAAGCAAGCTTTGGAAATAGAAAAAAAAACAATATTTCAAATAAAAACTTTGGGGGTTAGATTTTTGAGAATTCTAGTATATCCCGCTGGGGTATTACATAGCGAGTAGAATAACTTGGGTTAAATATATTGAACTACACCAATGCCAAGATAGTTAGCGTTTCGATTTGTTTGGAAAAAATGGGTTAATATTGTAATAAATGGCCTTTTAGTAGAAGCAAGTTTTTAAAGAGCATGATATTTGTTTCTTTCTCGTATAAAAACTTCGTTTTTATTAATCTTAGTTAATTTATTGATTAGCTTTTTTGTAATAAAACAATTATTTTTATAAAAAGTTACGATTTAAACTAAGTAATTAGAAATCTTGTTTTCGAGATCCTTAAACAATTGAATATTGTTGATGATTTTGGTTTGGGTTGCTAAAAGTTTAAAAGTTTTATACTATTTTAAGAAATGGCCATATCGAATGAAAGGATTATTAAATATTTTCTAATAATTGTATTAAATACAAATATATTTAATCTCTACAAGATTATTGTAAATTGCGGCTAATTGGCATACTAGTTCCGCGCTAATAAAACAAAGAACTTATGTATACAACGCATAGAGATGCTTTTGGATTTTCAACTTTATTTGGTTCATAATGTAGATATATTAAGCCATCTTTGAATCGAAAGTATTGGTATATAGATCGAAGCGTTTAAGAATAAGCATATTTTACAAACTTATTCGAGGTTTCGCATTATTGTTTAATTTTTTAATGAAATTAGTTATTTTAAAGTGATACAAATAAATGAAGTAAAGGAAATATAAAGGGTTTAAAAAGTTGTATTTATGAACAAAAAATTGATTATCTTTAACGTAGCAATTATTATTAGATTTGGAAATTTATTTATTTATTTATTTATTTATTATATTTAACGTCTATATAAGCTAGCTAGGCTTTTAACCTTTCGAAGAGTACTAGAAACAAATAATATATTAATGGATCGTAGACTCAAAAGCTTATTATTTAGGTATATATCGTACAACATTGCTAGATTGAAATATTGAGGCTGCTTTTTTTTGGCGGTCTTTTACAACTCTAGCTTTGTTGAATAGCTTTTTTCCGCCATTTAAAGAAGCGTTTTGTATTGAAAAGATTAGCTTTTACTTGTTATATTTAAGGAAAATAGGTATCGGGTTGTATAACAATTATATTAATAAAGAATATTGAAAATAAGCAATTATTATATTAAATTATAGCTTTTGTATTGTTGTATAAAAAAATGTATTGTACTTTGTAAATTGTATTTTAGATTAGGCTCCGAAATAAAGCAAAAAGTAAAGAGAGAGAGGGAGGGAGAGTAAGAAAGAGATTGAGTAGAATACTAGATTGAATACTATCCAGAGTGCTACAAAGCTTTTGGTTGTAGAACATGAAATATCGTATCATTGCAATAAAACGTTTGAACTTTTGTAGAAAAACGAAAAGCTATCGTAAATAATTGTGCTTTTCGCAAACAATCGCCAAGAAGCGGATTGGTTTCAATAATTACAAATGGAATCGCTTAATAAAGATTTCGCAAAAAACGAAATGCTCTAAAGTTTTAATTTTATTGCATAAACAATAGATCTCCGCATTTTTGTGTTTAAACTGTTTGTGATAAACTTCGAAGTTATTGTGCTTAAATCGCAACGTTAACAATCGATATAGCATTGATCTAGCAAGTTTTAACTTTAGGGATTCCTTCAAAGTATAGTTTAATTACTATTTGCGATATTCTTTTGCAAATGTAAATTTGCTTTTGCTTTATTATTTGTTTATAACATTTCGGATTAAGTTTTGTATTATCGATCCTATTTCGTTGATTATAAATTACGTTGTAAATCTTGGGTTTACTATATCGCTTTTTGTATTTATATTCGTTAGTTTATTTGCTGTTTTATTGTTGGTTATCTTTTGGTACTCAAAAGATCATTATATCCTAACCGTATACCGATTAATAAATCGATGGCTTTCTAGAAATGCTTATTGCGAAGTGTTTGATGCATTTGTATATTTACATTATATTACCAAAATACTATCGATATATAACCAACATTGTATATTTACAATAAATAGTAATACTAACACTTTTTGTAATCCTTTTAAAGCGTTTATCGCTTTTGCATCAAAAATATATAAAAGTATGTTAATCGCTTTTTTGCTGAAAGCGATAAACGCTTATCCTTAGTAAATTATATATCTATAGCTTATATATTTGCCAGCGTTGTTGTATAATTCAAAGCCATTGAAGAAAATAATAACCGTATTGGGTAGTAAAGCGTTTCATTATTCAATAAAACTAATCGTCGTTATTTCTTTATTTATTCTTTTTGTAAAGTCCGTTTTATACCCAAGGGTATAATGTAGAGAGAAAAGAATTAAACAAAAAACTCTTGAAAATAATCGATTCGCTATACGTAGCCTTATATTGTTTTGCGTACAATAGCCCGGTGTAATTAAACGTATAGTAAGCGGATAGTATGTGTTAAGTTTTTTAAGCCAAAAAGCTATATTAATATATATTTGTTTTAAAGCCATTTCGTAAATAGGGAGGCCTATATCGCGTAAACTAACTATTATCGATTATCATGCGATAGTATGATATAAGTCACGGTAGTGGGAATCGAGAGACAATACAAAAGTATGGTTTAATAGTATAGGTAATGGGAACTAGATTCATATGATAAAGAAAAGCTTGATTAACTTAACCTCAAACTCTAATAGCTAGAGGTCTTTATATAAACATGATATAAAACAATAATAATGCTTCGGTAGAAATATTACTTTGGTAAAGGATATGTAGCCTTTACTGTGGTGGGGCTAGTATATCCAAATACGGATAAGAAAGAGGAATAAAGAATATACTAGAAGTATAGGAATAACATTAAGGATAGTCATATTCTGTGATATACTCTTTAGAGCGACGACAATATCATTGATCTGCAATATAACAAAAGAAATATATAAACAATAAAGTTGTATCGTATAAATTAACAATATAAATGTTTGTTGTTGTATATATGTATTACTAATAGCAACGCGCATAATTTCGGCTAGCGATAGTTTAATAGCGTCAACAGCAAAAAAAGCAAAGAAATCATCGTTTGACCACCAAATTAGATCGTTTTTCGATGGCAACTATTACCTAAGTAATAAGCAATGTTGTTTGTAAAGCGTAATATATTGTAGGTTTAAAACAATAAATGCTTGCGCTTTAAATTTGAAATTGTACAATCTTTTTAATATAATCAAATATAGCTTTCTTATGCAATTTGGTAGTGTATTCTTAATATTTATTCCATTTTAGTTATATGAATAACCTCCGCAATATATGCTTTTTTTCCATTCGTCAATTAATCTCTTTTTTAAAGGGTTTTAGGCCATATAGATATTCTCTTTATAAAATGTTTTTATTTTCTAATTCGATTTTGAAGGGGAGAGATACGCCGATGAGTGGGATGGATTCATCGTTTATCCTCATTAACTACTCGGCAATAGTCCTATCTCCCTTTTCCCCTAATATACAAGAAAAGGAAAAGAAAGAAGAAAAAAAAGAAAAAAAAGAAGAAAATAAAAGCTTTTCGCTTTCTAAAGTAATATTGGTTTAAGAGAAGCCATTAATTAACGACAAGGATGATGATTATATATACTATTATCTTTAATATAACCTTCACCTAACACTTTCTAGGATCTCTCTCCTAAACGCTTTTGTTAAAGTATTAATATCAATAATCTTTCCTTCGCTAATAGCTACAATTGATCCTGCGAAACGCAACACGCGCAAACATAAAGTAAATACTCCTGAACCTGCTAATTGCCCGATATAATATTAATATAATTCTAACGTCTGGTTAGATTTGAAGTAGAGAAAAAAAAGGAAATGAATCTGAACAACCCTACAAATCCTTTTGGTAATAACTATTAAAGTTGTTTATCCCTTTCTTAAAGTATTAGTTTTAATAAAAGTAAAAAGTTTATAAAGAATAAAGCGAAAGAGGTTACAAATCCTAGCATTTGTAGTACTAAAAAAAGAAAGGTAAAAGTAGTTGTAGAAATAAAGAGAAAGGGAAAAAAGAAAGGAAAAGGAAAAGGAAAAAAAATGAAAAGAAAGGCGCTTAGGCGTAGAAAGCCAAGGATAAAGGGAAGGAGAAATACCATACTTTGCGTTCAATGTATAAAATCGTTGATTACAAAGCAAAACGATAGCGTATACTATTGCAATACTAACTCAGCCAATGTAAAGTGCTATAAATGCTATAATCACTCTTGTACTAAGCTCTCTAGTTACCTCCACACAATAACGATCAACTTCCTCAAAGCTAAAGTTAAAGAAAAGACAGAATTAATAAATAATTTCATTCTCTATATTAAAAATATAAAAATAATAATCAAATAAAATATAAAAGCTTAAATCGTTTAGAACAACATTGAAAATAATACTATCCTACCACAAAAAGGAATTGAAGAAAAAAAAAGGGTTAAAAAAAAAGCAAAAAAAAAAAGAAAAAGTAGTTATGAAAAGAAAAAAGAAAAGAAAGAAGTTACGCCCAAAAAATTTAAAAAATGCAAGCAATGCAAATTCTGTTATAATAGGCCGCTTCGTAAATGCCCCTATAAACCTTATCTTCGAAAATAACGATAATAACAATAATGACCAGAAAATACAGGATTTAGCCCAAACCATCGCTATTAAACGAAAAGCTAAAAGAAATAACGGGCAATAGAAAAAGATATTGTTGTAGGATATATAATATTAAAATACAAGATTTAATCGATTTCTATAATACATAACTTAGTATCTTGTAAATTAATCAACGATATAAACCTTTCGAATAATTGACAATCCAAATTCTTTGTTAATTTATTTACAAGTATATCTTTAATTGCCAAATAGGATATTAAAAACCTTCGATTCATATATTTTTAACGAAACTATATATTTTGAATATCAATATAATGCAACTTTGTAGTAATACGTTCGTTTTCTTCAACAATAAAACAAATAGTTTGAATATTATCATAATAAATTGTAATAGGTTCTCGTATCATTAAATTAACCTTTTTCAAAAGTTTAAAAGTAGCTATAATCTTTTTAATAGTGCGTTCAATACTTAAAAGCTTTGCTTTTGTAGTAAATATAATGACAATAGCTTAACAAAAGGTTTTCCAAATAATAGGGCCTTTAAATAAAAACATAATATATCCTTGTGAAAACCGCTTAAAATCGGGATCATCCGCAAAAAAAGTGTCGGAGTAAAATAAAAGTTGAAATAATGAATCTCCATCGTATTCACAACCTAAATACTTTGTATTCTATAAATATTATAAACAATAATTTACAGCTTTTATATACTCCTTCAACGGATTAATCAAATAATGATTTAATTAAAAAATTGCAAAAGCAATATCTAATCGAATAGTAATAGTTGTATAAAGCACAAAGCCAATCTTTTTCTAGTAAATCTTTATAAATAAAAAAATTGCGATTCCTTTATATTTAATAAATATTATGGTGGGTAAAGGAGTAGCAACATTGCTATTAACGAAGCCGAATTTCTTAACTATTTTGGATATATAGGTATTATAAATTAACTAAAGTTTGCGTAGCTTTCGATCCTTTATAATTCGAATTCCCAAAAACCATGAGGTATCATTCAAATTGTGTAATTCGTATTTCTTTTTAATTCCTTTGATAATTTTGTTGGTTGTTTTGGTATGTTTTTTGTGGTAAATAATTTGAATATTGTTTACAAAGAAGAGTATTGAAATATATTTGTTCTAAGTTATGTAAATATACGATTCCTTTTTGTATTGTACTATACCAAGAGATACAAGGGTAGTAATAAATTCTTTATACTACAAAGCAAATAAATCCCGAAAACTATATAAAACTTGATCAATAATAACATACTTACTAGGTATTTTATATTTATCCGGAAGTAGGTATATTATGGGAATACTATTAGGGTTTCTTATAGCGTTAACAAAAACGTTAATAATGTTAAATTGTTTAGTTTCTAGATTGTATTTAGTAACCATAGCCATTATAATACGGAACGATCTAGCAACAAAAATCACAACGTAAATAGATTCGATCATGTTTTTGTTTTAGAGATCTTTTCGAATTATTAAATGTAAACGGTATCGATTTATATACCCTTCAAAATCGTTTTTGTAATCGAAGATCCATTGAAAAGGAATCGAACAAATACTATTCGACTTTGCTTCGATTTCCTTTTAGGTTTACCTATCCTTAAGGTTTTTAATCTTTTTATCGCAATCCTTTTTGAACCAAGATCCAAAAACATACTTGTTTAGTTGATTATAAAAGCAAAGAAATGGTAATGCAATAGATTTGAACATTTTTGAAAGAATACTTGAAGGTTTTGAAAGCAAAAAAAGAATTAGTTTGAAATTGATTATAAAGGTAACAATATTGTAAAATATAATAAACTTATTCTTTTCCTTCGAATTATCTAAATCATTTTGATCTGGCCAAAAAGTATCATGGAATTCGTTTAAAAGGTTATTATCTCGAATTGACTCTAAAAATTATACAATAACAATTCCAATAAATATATTAATTAACCTATTTCCGGTATTCCATTAACATAAATATTAAAAGCATTATATAGAATGTAATCGATCAACAAATTGATCAAAACGATTAAATTGATAATCAGAAAATGATTGGAACTCGTTTGGATTGAGATTAGTTCTGAATATTTCTACTTAAACTGTTCAAACTCGCTTAAAGGGACAATGAAGATCAAAAACTGAAGCATATTGATTTTGATATTCCTTTATTGTATATGTTTTTGGTAAAGATCGAAAAGGTATAATTGGTTTTTCGATTTTATAAAATGTAAAGATTTCTATTAGTTTAACAAAAAACGATTTATATTAAGAATTTGTTTTGTCCTCCATTTAATTTGAAATATTAGATGTTTTATTAGCGATTATTAGATCTCTATTCTGGAAATCATAAATTTGATTTTGAATTTGAACTAATATTCCAATAATTTCGTAATTTATTTTATTGTTTTGGGTAGTTAAGGGTATAACAAAAAAATATAAAAATCCGCAATTAATAGGATTAATTTGATCATTATCTAGTACATCCTTAATTACCAATATCAAACGATTTGATTGTATTTCAATATTAGATTTTACTCCTTTTATAAGTTCCAAAACTTATAAAATCGATGGAAGAGGTTCTTTTAGATTATTGTGATCTTTATTATTAAATAAAGGAATCGGCCCGAAAAATATCGATGTTTTAATATCCTCTAAATCCATCCCCGAGGTTGATATCTCGATGAAAGTTTTTAAAATGCATGCAATTTTGGGAATATCTTTATTCTTTTTATTTATGATTAAAATTGAATCATTTAATTTGTAATTGAATATAGCTTTATTAGTATTTGTTTCCTTAAAAATATTAAATTTTTTAATAAGATTTTTAAAATCAAAATCGAATATAATATTAATAATGCTATAAGCTTTATCTATTCTATAAGTATAACATTCGTCGAAAATAATATTCCGAGTAATAATAACTTTGTTAAGCTTTGGAATTCAGATCCTGTAAATATGTATCCCAAGCATATATTCAACCAAATATTTAATATAAATTTTTGGATTAGTTTTGTACTATTTATTTTTTATATTTACTTCTTTATCTTTATCCAATGGGTACGCATAACAATCGTAGTGATATATACCGCTTTAATCAAGTTTCAAATCATTTGTAGCAAACCTAGCAAGGTTAGGATTATATTATTGGAAATATTAATGAAATTAGGAATCAAAAACTTTGTTTGAATATTTAAAACCCTTACTTTTCAAAGGATTTATATTGTAAAAGTAAATAGCAATTTGCATTACCTCCATTTATATCTTATCGAGTAATCCTGAAAAGATTCTCATTTTGATTTGTTTTGTTATAATTTCTTAATCTACATATTCAACGTTGCTGTTAGGTTCGTATATATAAGAGAGTAAAAGTTCAAGTTCAAGGCTTTTTTTAACGATCCAATTCTCGAAAATAGTATTGCTTTTAATACCAATAACCGATGTATCGTTGTTTTGCTTTATAACAACAATATTAAGTTCATATTTGTGGTGAACCTATACCACAAAGTTCTATAGCATTTTGAAAACTTTGATATATATCTTTTAGTTCAAAATAAAAAAGAATATTTTGTTATTAAATATATCCTTAATAATTAGTAGTTAAAAAGCGCTAGTATACCCATAAGGAAAATTAAAAAGATTTTATTGAATTTTGTAAAAAAGTTTTAAAGAAAGAAAATTATTAAATTTGTATAAAACGATTTGCTTTGTATACATAGTAGCATAATCAATGTAATTGATCTTAGCAATTCCTTTAATTCTAACTCCTCTAACCATACAAACTAAATATTTCAAAGCTTTTTTGTTTAAATATCTTGCTTTCTTATGCCAAAACTTGTTAAAATCCTTTTTTGGGATAGATTGGTTATACAAATATCGATACGATTGGTTGATTTGATAAAAAGCAGTCGGATAAACTATTACAATACGATTTATAGAAACAAAAAAAGGATCAAAAGAATAAAAAGAAAAAATAGGTTTATATTTAATAATAATTAGTTTATACTTTCGAATACAATTGGCCAATATATAGTTGTTCTTTACAAGCCCAATCTTTAATATATTATCGTTATTACAAAACCATACTTTTTTTCCTTTATAAAAGATTTTGAAATAAAGTTGATATAAAAGCCTAGTATAAAAATTACATTGTTGAATACCAAATCCCTAATATTAAAATCGAACTTGTTGTATAAAAGGTTTTTGAATGTACAAATACTTTTACCAAAAATAGAAAAAGAAATAATTGCAGATTCAATAAAATCATCGGCATTTGCTGGTCGATATACACCCCCGTTCAAAAGCTTGATATCGTTAACCAAATGCAAAGCATTACAATTGTTAAAAAGAATGCTCTGGGAAAGATAATGAAAAGAAGTTAGTAAAATAGAAGAGTATATACTATTAGTATTTTTAGATTTTATCAATGCAATACTAATAATAATTGCAGAGAAAAGAAGAAGTTTCAATTTATCTTCCTTATTAATAGTACTAGAGTTACTAATAGTATTTAATCAACTTTTTTTTTTCAATGCTTTATATAAATTCTTCCATTTTGAGTTCTTTAAATATGCTTTGATATCTTAAATCTCGATATCATTTAGTATAACTTTGTGTTAAACGTTACTTTTAAATATAAAAGTTTGTTGCAAACGATAGTATACATTAATAATATATCAATGTTTACAAGAATTAATATATTTGCAATAAAGGTATTTGGATTTGTTGTTATTGTTAAAAAACTTATTATTAGAACAAAAAGCTTTATTAAAAGAAAAAGTATTGGAAAAAAAAGGATTGGATAAAAAAGGATTAAATAAAATCGAATAACTTAAAAGTGTAATATAAGTTCCTTTGGAAAATGCTTTTTCAACATCTTGCATTAACAAAAGAAAATCTCGCTTAACTTGTTCAAAAGTAAAAAGCTTTTTGTTAACGTAAAAAAAAATAATAATAGTTTTTTGTTGTATATTTTTAGTTCAATAAGAATCAAACTTTTTAATTGTAGTAAGAAACTTTTTGATAGTTAATGATCTTTTAATATCAAGGATATTATAGATTACCGCCTTTTGATAAGCAATCCACTATTCCTAAACCCATTTAATACTATTAATCCGAGCGACAATAGTAAATGCAAATACATCAAAGTAATCCTTTTGAACTTTTGTAATAGTTTAATCATTGATAGGGCAAAGATATAATTTAAAGTAGTCGATTATTTGTCGAAGTGTACAGCCATCCTTTACATCTATCTAAAGATCCATCAAATAAACAAAATTAATTATTGTAGTTATTCAAATATATATATCCCAGTACTTCTTGTATTTCGAGTTGTATTCCTTCTTGTAATTGCAATAATCGATTTTCCGAATCGTATACTCTTCTAAAGCATCCTTCGGAGTCAAATAGCCAGAGTATTCAAATCGAATTAAGAAAGAAGCTTTCGATTTTGAGGCCCCTTTTATAGCAACGTTTGCAATAAACCTTACAATAGCAAACTTATATTCAACGATATCCTTTACGAATTTCGTAGTATGTTTACAATTCAATTGATTAGCTACCGTTTTAGGGGTAGAAAGAAAAGGTTCCGGGATAATTAACTAATCGATAAGCTTGTGATTAAATGAAAACTTAATATCAAAATTAAGAGTACCCCAAAGATTGTACGAGGTATAAAAACTTTGTAATCCGATATACTATTTTGGCCAATCATTGTTGATATTGAGCTTAACAAAGACAAACGCCATAATGAAAATGGTAAAGTTTGAATAAAAACTAGTGGTAGAATTTGAAAGTATTGAAGAAATAAAAAAAGTATGAAAATCGTAAAAATATCAATTAAAGCGATAGCAAAGATATTGGCAATATTAAAAGCTAACCGGGCTCATAACTATTATGCGATAGTATAATATAAGTCACGGTAATGGAAATCGAGAAACAACACAAAAGTATAGTTTAATAGTGTAGATAATAAGAACTAGATTCATATAATAAAAAAAAGTTTGATTGATTTGATTTCAAACTTTAATAGTTAAAAGTCTTTATATAAACGTAATATAAGGTAGTAATAATGCTTTGATAAAAATATTACTTTGGTAAAGGATACGTAGCCTTTATTGTGGTAGGGTTAGTATACCCAAATACGGATAAGAAAGAGGAGTAAGGAATGTGCTAGAAGTACAGGAATAATACCAGGGATAGCTATATCCCGTGACATCGATATAATTCTTCAAATTAACAAAATACTTTTTGTAACAAGGTTAATCATTTTGTTCGCTTTTGCTATACATGATCCTATTCGTATACTAATTGTAATGCTTTATAGATGGCCGCTATTTGCGTTTGTTTTCGTTCGTTCCGGGTACTACATTTTCGCTTTATAAAGCAACAAAAACAGTACGTATATAATTGTGGCTTTTTGTAGAAAGATCGCAAAAAGTCTATGCTGTGTATTGGCCAGGTGCTTGATATGCAATATAACCTTTTATACCTTATTCATTTGTTTTGTAATATATCTCTTGAATATAAGCTTGCAATCGAATCATATTCTCAACCATCTAAGCGCCAACTGTTTCGTATTGCTTGGTGCGTTTATTGTAGATTGTATTGTTAGAGTAAAGGAAATAATTACTTTCGGGGCATATATGTAACATTTGCGAGTAAAATGTATTATTTCAAGCTTCTCTAGTGTGAAAGCGATTTTATTAATCGATCTCTATATTTCAATCTATTATATATTCTATATAATTGCTATAATATTCTTTTTCAATGTATTGCTTACTTTATAAAATGTAATATTGTTTGTGTATTCAAAACGAAAAGCTTGATTTTGGTTTAAAAGTTCTATTAGATAAAGTATATAAAGCATTGAAAATAAAAACAAACTTTGAAAAATTCTGTATTGTACTCGAGATTTGTTTGTATAAGCATTCTCAAATTTGATCATCATTTTACACTTTTGTAAAAACAAACAAATCATTTTCAAAAGGGTTATAAACTAGTTTTGATTTTGTATTTGTTTCAATAATCGTTGAGGTAGTAATGTATCGAATACATTTTGTATATCCATTGTAATTAGTGTAACTTTTTGCTTTCTGGTAAAGGTGTATTCTACGTTGTATATAAATGCTATAACTAAATCTATAATTGAACGTTTAAGTAAAGCTTTGCAATGTTAAGGGCTTAGTATACTATACGTTAACAATATCCATATTATTTGTCTTGCAATAATCCTTTCTAAGTTTTTGCTTATACAGAATAGTAAAATTATTGGATGTTATAAGCGGACGGAGCTTTTGTTCTTTTTGTTGATTTTGAGTAGCATAATTATTTTAGTTAATCATCAAGCTTTGGGGTAATAGTTTCTTTTGAGATAATATTCAAAAAAATCGCGTATATATTCTTTAACATTATTCCAATAAGTTTTCAATAGCCGGACTGTAACTTTATCAATTCCTAGTAAAATACTTGAAACTTTAATAATGTTCCGCTTTATTTCTTTCAAGGATATAATAATATCCCAAAAGAAAGTAAAGATACGGCTTTTCAATATTGGGTCCGCCTTTAGATTGTTTATACTATTGTATTTATACAGTACCTTGTTCAATAATACTTGCGCTTTCTTTTTTATACTTTTGATCGATTGGTTGTTTACTATTAAAGACGGAACTTTAAAAGAAAAGGTCGCTTTATGCTAGTTTATCATTTTGTACAAATCCGTATTTTTTAATGCGTTGTTGATTATTCTTTTTCAATATTCTTTTTTTGCTTTACAAATTGCGCTAAACATCCGTTTCCTATTTTTAAAGGTTTTATTAAAACGTTTGTAAAAACTGTATATTGTTACGCTTTCGTTAATCCATTAAAGCGTTAAACGTGCTCGGTCATTTGTTGGCCGCCTCAAAGTTCATATTGCGCATTGAAATAAATCTATAAATCGCTCCGTAGTTATATTAAGCTTTATATCTGTAATAATAAATCCAATTTTCGGCAATCAATAAGCTTCGCTTTTTATAAAGCTAGCAAAGGTGTATAAACCGTTTTTGATAATCTTATATCTAATGCGTTTACTAAATGTTATTTTTCGCTTCGGGATAATAATGATTTGTATGAAATGATTCGATTTGTAATCCATATCCCGGCGTACTATCGTTTCCGCGAAAAGTATATTGAAGAAAATAAGATCGATTATATACTTTGCGCGGTAAATAAGTATCTCTACTTCGTCGATAAAGTTTATATTAGTGTTTTGGGATTATTTAAAAAGTATAACTTTTTAAATGGTTGATGATACTTTTGGTTTATATATATTGTATTTCGCGTTGAAATCCTTTTCGAATAGTATACGAAGTATTAGAGTAATATTTATCGTGTAGTTTATTATTGCAATAGTGTTAAGCTTGCGATAAACGTTTACTATATGATAATCGTTAATTTTAAACTATATTATATCTTTGTTATATTCTTTATGTTGTTGTTGCGTTTGTATAACGGTTTCTTGCTATGTATACATTATAATTCTTAACCTTTTAGTCTCTTTTTCAATTGCTTTTTCTAGTTCCTATAAATTGTAAAAGGTGTAGCATTTGTATATTAAATAGTTTTGCGTTTTGATGCTTAGTAAGTTTTATGGCTTTTGAATATATACTATATCCATTTTGTTTTTGTAGATAAACTGAAGCAATATATTATATACCTTTACATTTTTCCCTATATTTGTTTATACCATCAATATATATGGGATAAAGCCTTCCTTATAGTTTTCGTTGTTACATTAGTTCGAGTTACTATTTATTAGCGCAAAGATCAATAGTTTTAATCAATTGCAAAGTTGTAGCAATATTGTTGTTGTTTGTGTTTATTGTATTTTCTATGTATGCTTTATATATGTTGTTGCGCGATAAAAGCTTAAAGTTCATTTGGCTCAAGGTTGCTTTAAAGCGTTTTGATGCTTTATTTTGCGATGTTGGTGTATTTGTTGTACGTTTTATGTTATTGCTCATTTTCTTTGGAGTTGTTGGTATTTGGATTTCAATGTAAATAAACATTGGGGTCCAAGCGATGCTCAGCAAAACCGTAAAACTTGTAGTACTTTGTATGCTTTAGGATGCAAAGTTTCGAGTCTTTATTTAAAAAGTATGTATCATTTGTATAATGCTTGTAGTTATACCCAGGGCGTATACTTTCTAAACCATTCAATTGTTTCTACAGATCAATTCCATTTAAGCTTTAATCAAATTATATTATGGTTTATCTTCAACCATGCTACAAAGTATCAACAAGTAGCTTTTGTACTTTGTTGAGAACAGATTGTGATAGTCGTTATATTTTACAAGTATTGTATATAATTTATATATTAACCTTTAATACTTAGCTTTAGCGATATTGCAATTATTGCAATACACCGGCCTTATATAACAATAAATATTGCAATAAGTTTAACAGCCTTATTTGTAAAACTCTATTTGGTTGCGAAGGGGAAAAAAAGAAAAGAAAAGGATAGCTTCAAATAATTGGAAAGGAGAGGTTGAAGTAATAAAACTAATAATCTAAATAATTTCTGTTTTATTTTTAAAGCCTTTAAAGTATTTAATCGAAATGGTATTAGTTTAAATCCGGGCCTTTTTTTTTATTATTTTCTTTATAACCTCTATTTGTTTATTGATTATATTAAACAAAGTCCTTAGCATTTGTTTTACGCGATGATTATATTATATCTTTGGAAAGTTTAAATATATAATTTTAATAATTTCGCAAATCTTCGATTTGTTGGTATTCTTTATTAAAATGTTCTTTATTTCAAAAGATTTAAAATACAATACTTAATTCGTTTTATATTCTACTATTTCTAGAATATTTTTGTTTTTAATATTTGAAATAGCTTTAATTAAGTTCTTCTGAATCAAAAAAAGGTTATTACAATATAAACTTGCAAAAGAAATATATTTTGCTAGAATGCATTTATTTACTTTTGTTACCTTAATAACGGTTTTTTTTGCAAAGTTTGTTTTAAAGGTTTTACTTTGAAAAGTAATTGAAGGCCTATCAATTTTGAAGGTTTTAACAATTCTCGTTTAAATTATAAAGGGCAAAATTATTATTTCTTTCGCTTTAAAGATTTTAAAGTTCTTTTTGCTCTTAAATATTGTATTCGTTGTTAAAATATTCGCTATATATATTAAAATCGCTTTTTGAATAAATAGAATAGTATATATCTCTTTTTGAATAAAAGTTTTTATAATCTTTTTCAAAAAATTTACAAATATAATTATAAACTTACAATAGATTATTGTTTATTGTTTAGTCTTTTATAGAAACCCATTAACTCTTTGAAAAATCGTTAATCTTTTCGATTCTTTAGATACAATAAAAGAAATAGATATAAACTTTGTTCTAGTTTCAATTTGTAATTAAAAAAGAATAAACAAAAACGGATCACATTATTGCATATGGTTATTATTAGCCATCCGCATTGTTTTTGTAAATGTAGCAAAGTTTGTTTCTGTTATTTTGGCTGGAAAAGCGCGTTTTGTATATTTCTCGCAAACGTTAATATTTTACGAATTTCGCAGAGTATCGTTACGCGTATCTATCGGTGATGGGATGTATTACGTTGTTGTATAATGTGTTTTGTAATTACGTTTGTTTTATAAAAAAAAAAGCAAAATCATAAAGATGATGTATTTATATTGTAATAATCAAGTAAAACAATAATATGTTTATAATAGAAATTAAAAGTAATATTGCGTTCGAAAAATGAATCTTTGATCAGATTTGGAAAACGAAGAGCTAAAGATGGGGTTATTAAGGTTATCGATTTGTAATCTCTTTGAAGTTCTTTTACAATTTCTACAAAACTAATATTGTTTTTTTATAATGGAGTATTAATTAGTTTTAATAGAAAAAAAAATCGTTTCGAGGAAGAAGTTGGAAAAAAAAGTAACAAAAGCAATATTATATACGATTTTATTGCGTAATCGTTTAATTTTTATAATTTAAACAAAAAGAATCTTTCGTATAATATATTCGCTTTCGCGATTCTAAAAATCGAGGATGTGCAAAATAAAATTGCAAAGAGTACTTTTTGGAATAAGAATAGATTGTAAAGGAAATATTGCTTTTTGTTTCGTTTTTTTATCTTTTCTTTAATTTTGATTTCGAGTAATTACGTTAAAAGCAAAACCAAGGATAAAACAAGGAGTTAGTAATATGGATGTAAAGCTTACTAGTATAATATCTTGGTTAGAAGATATAGCGATGTTAGCGTTGGATTTGTTGAGAGGAGAATGGAGTATATTAAAGGGAAAAGAAGAATAAAAGGACTTTCAAAAGTAATAGGGAGTATATCGCCGTTAGATTAGATTTAATATTGATTTTCTTTCTGTAAATAAACGGTTTCGTTGTTTAAAAACGTTTTTAAAAAATATTATCGAAGAAAGTATTCTTTTAAATAGCCACCAAATAGCTGAGACAATTTAATATTTGAGTAGTAAATAATATAACGCTTATACTATAAAAGAGCTGTTTAAAATAGAGTCAATAAAGTTCTTAGAATTTATTATTACTTGACTATATTACAAAGGAAAGATTGTTATATATACATGAACCGCATAGGCAGAACACGTATACGGCACGTGCTCGCTAATCGAGCATGTGAGCTGTGACAGCGTGCACGTGCACGTGCACCGGAACGTCTGCCATGCCAGCCGGGCAGCGAAAGCGTAACAAACAAAGGATTTTGAAACAAATATGGATTTGGAAAACTAAAGCGTTAAAAGTACAAAAACGATAAAGTACAATCTAATCAATTTAAAAATATCGTTAAAAGCATTATAGAAAAAGATATATATGATTTAAAGAATTATAAGAAACTTATCATCGTATGATAGTTATACAACGTTAACAACAAGCACACGACAACGTTACTATTATACATTATACAACGATGCAGTACATCCCGTCACCGGTAGATACGCACAACAATATTTTGCAAATTCGTAAAGTTTTAACGTTTGTAAAAGGTATACGGAGTATACTTTTTCAATTAGAATAACGGAAACAAGTTTTATTATGTTTACAAAAACAACGCGGATGGTCGATAGTGATTATACACGATAATATAATCCGCCTTTGCCTACCCCTTTTTAGTTATAAATTGAGATTAGAACGAAGATTATATTTGTCCCTTTTATTGTATTTAAAAAACCGAAAAGATTGATGATTTTTTAGAAAATCAACGGGCTTTTACAAAAGGCTGAATAACAAATAACAACCCATTGCAAGTTTATAATTGCATTTGTAAACTTTTTGGAAGAGATTGTAAAAACTTTTATTCAGAAAAAGATACATATTATCCTACCTATTCAAGAAGCGATTTTGGTATGTATAGTAAACGTTTTTACAACAAACATAACATTTAAAAGCAAGGAAAGTTTTAAAATCTCTAAAGCGAAAGAAATAACAATTTCGTTTTTTATAATTTAGGCGGGAATCGTTAAAACTCCTAAAATCGGCGGGTTTTTGACTATTTTTTAAAATAAAGTCTTTAAAGCAAACTCTGTAAAAAAAACTATTGCCAAAACAATAAAAATGAATAAATACATTTTAACGAAATGCGCCTTTTTTGCGGGTCCACATTGTAATAACTCTTTTTTGATCCAGGAGAACCTAATCAAAGTTATTCTGGATATTAAAAATGAAGATATCTCGGAAATGGTAGGATACAAAACGGATTGGGTATTATACTTTAAATCTTTTGAAATAAAGAATATTTTGATGAAGAATATCAATAAATCAAAGATTTATAAAATTATTGAAATTATATATTTAAACCTTCTAGAGACATAGTATAATTACCGTATAAAGCAAATATCAAAGATTTTATTCAATGCAATCGATGAATAGATAAAAATTATAAAAAAGATGGTAAAGAAGAAAGCCTGGATTTAAACTAATATTACCTTGGTTAAATATTTTAAAGGCTTTAAGAATAAAACTGAAATTGTTTAAATTGTTAGTTTTATTACTTTAATCCTTTTTTTCCATTTATTCGAAACCACTCTTTTTTCTTTTTTTCTTCTTTTTTGCAACCAAGTAGAGCTTTACAAATAAGGTTATTAAACCTATTGTAATATCTATCGTTGTATAAGATCAACGTACTACAATAATTGTAGTATTACTAAGGCTAAGCATTAAAAGTTGATGTATGAATTATATTTAACACCTACGAAATGCAACAATTATTACGGGCCGTTCCCAGCAAAATATAAAAGCTATTTGTTGATATTTCGCAACATAGCCGGAAACAAATCACAATGCAATTTAACTAAGACTTAAATGAAATTGATCTACAGAAACAACTAAGCGATTTAGAAAGTATACGCCCTGGGTATAACTACAAACATTGTACAAATAATATATACTTTCCAAGCAAAAGTTTGAAACTTTACATTTTAAAGTATACAAAACATTATAAACTTTACGGTTTTATCAAACGCCGCTTGAACTCTAGTGTTTATTTGTATTGAGATCCAAATACCAATGATTTTAAAGGAAATAAATAATAATATAAAATGTACAACGAATATATTAATATTGCAAAACAAAACATTAAAATGTTTTAAAGCGATTCCGGGCCAAATAAACCTTAAGCTTTTATTATGTAATAACGTGTGTAAAGTATGCGCGGAAAATGCGATGGATATAGATAACAACGATTTTGCCGCGATTTTGCAATTGATTAAAGTTATTAATTTTTGTGTTGATAAGTAATGGTTTGAATTGGTACAATGACGAAGATTATAAAAAGGGCTTTATCCTATATATATTAGTAGTATAAATAAATGTAGGGAAAAGCGCGGAGGTATATAATATATTGTTTTAATTTGTTTATAAGAATAGGGCGGATATAGTATATATTCAAAAGCTATAAAGCTTATTGAGCATCAAAACGCAGAACTATTCAATGTACAAATGCTACATTTTATATAATTTGTGGGAATTGGAAAAAGCAATTAAAAAGAAGGCTAAAAGGTTAAGGATTATAATATATATACAGCGAAAAATCGTTATACAAATGTAATAACAATGTGGAGAATGTAATAGGGATGTAGTATAGTTTAAAGTTAACGATTATTATATAATAAATATTTATTGCAAGTTTAATACCATTGTAATAATAAACTATACGGTAAGCATTATTTTAATACTTTGTATACTATTTAAAGGGGATTTTAATATAAAGTATAATATATATGAGTTAGGGATACCATTAACTATTCAAGAAGTTATATTTTCTAAATGGTTTTAGGATATTGATATAGACTTTATCAATGAAGTAGAGATATTTATTTATTGTGTGGAGTATGTAATCGATTTTATTTTTTTTAATATATCTTTTATGGAGACGATAGTATGTTAGGATATAAATTGCAAATCGGATTATTTTATACAAATTATTACTATCCTAAAGCGAAGGATAGTATTTAGTAAACGCGTTGGATATAGGATTATCAAAAACAGTTTATATATTTTTGCTAGTTTTATAGAAAACGGAATATATTGATTATCAAAAATTGAATTTATTATTATAAACACGGAGCTTAATATAACTATAAAACGATTTATAAATCTGTTCTAATGCGCAATACAGATTGTAAAGCGGCCAACAAATAATCGAGCATATTTAATGTTTTAATGGATTAACGAAAATGTAGCAATGTATAAATTTTATAAATACTTTAACAAAACTTTTGAAGATAGGAAATAAATGTTTAACGCAATTTGCAAAACAAAAAGAAAATATTGAAAAAGGATAATTGATAATGCATTAAATAATATGGATCTATACAAAATAATAAACTAGTATAAAACGATTTCTTCTCTTAAAGCTCTGTCTCTTATAATAAATAACCAATCGATCAAAAACATAAAAAAAAAAGCGCAAATGTTATTGAATAAAATATTATATAGATATAATAGTATGGACAATCTAAAAATAGATCCGATATTGGAAAACTATGTTTTTACTTTTTTTTGGGATATTGTTATATCCCTGAAGAAAATAAAGCAAAACATTATCAAAGTTTTGAATATTTTATTAAAAGTTAACAAAATCACGGTTTGATTATTGAAAACTTATTAAAGTAATGTTAAGGAATATATATATAATCTTTTCAAATATTGTTTTAAAAGAAGCTATTACTCCAAAGCTTAGCAATTAATTAAGGTGGTTATATTACTCAAAATTAACAAAAAGAACAAAAGCTTTGTTCGTTTATGGCGTTCGATAGTTTTACTATTTTGTATAAACAAAAGTTTGGAAAAGATTATTGTAAAACGAATAGCATAGATATTGTTAACGTATGGTACGCTAAACTTTTAGTATTACAAAACTTTATTTAAACGTTTGGTTATGAATCTAATTATAGTATTTGTATATAATATAGAATATACTTTTGTTAAGAAGCGAAAGGTTACGTTAGTTATAATGGATATACAAAGTGCGTTCAATACGCTATTACCCTAACAACTATTAAAACGAATATAAAATTAAAATTGGTTTACAACTTTTTTGAAAATGATTCGTTTGTTTTTACAAAAGTGTAAGGTAATGGTTAGATTTGAGAATGTTTGTATAGACAAATCCTGGGTACAATATAGAACCCTTTAAAGTTCGCTTTTATCTTTAATGCTTTATATGCTTTATTTAACGAAATTTTTAAATTAAGATCAAACTTTTCGTTTTGGATATACGAACAATATCGCATTTTATAGAATAAGCAATATATTAGAAAAGAATATTGTAATAATTGCGCGGGACGTATAATAGATTAAAGCGTAGGGATTAACCAATAAAATCGTTTTTGCATTGAAGAAACTTGAAATAATATATTTTATCTATAAATATTATATACATGCCCCGGAAATGATCATTTCCTTTACTTTAACGATATAATTTACAATAAGCGCGTTGGGTAATACAAAACAACCGGCGTTTAGATGGTTGAAAGTATAGTTCAATTGTAAGTTTATATTTAAGAGATATATTGTAAAACAAATGGAAAAGATACAAAAAACTATGCTGTATATTAAACATCTGGTTAATACACAGCATGGGCCCTCTGCAGCCTCTCTACAAAAGGCCACAATTATATATATATTGTCTTTGTTGCTTTATAGAGCAAAAACGTAGTACCCGGGATAAACAAAAGTAAATGCAAGTAGCGGCTATCTACAAGGTATTACAATTAGTATACAAATAGAATCATGTATAGCGAAAACGAATAAAATAATCAACTTTGTTACAAAAAGTATTTTGCTAATTTAGAGAATTATATCGATAATAGTTAGTTTGCGTAATACGGGCTTTTTTACTTGCAAAATAGCTTTAGAACAAATATATATTAATATGGCTTTTCGGTTTAAAAGATTTGATGTATATTACCCGTTTACTATACGCTTGGTTACATCGGGATATTGTATATAAAACAATATAAGGCTATATACAACAAATCAATTATTTCTAGAAGCTTTTTGCCCAATCCTTTTCCTTTCGCATTATATCCCCGGGTGTAAAACAAACCCTATAAAAGGAATAAACAAAGAAATAGCAATGGTTAGTTTCATCGAATAATAAAATGCTTTATTACCCAATACGGTTATCATTTTCTTTAACAACTTTGAATTGTACAATAACGCTGGTAAGTATATGGGCTATGGTTATGCGATTTACCAAAGATAAGCGTTTATCGCTTTTAGCAAAAAGGCGATTAATACGCTTTCGTATATTTTTAATATAAAAACGATAAGCGTTTTAAAAGATTATAAAAAGCATTAACATTATTATTTATTGTAAATATATAATGTTGACTATACATTGATAATATTTTGGTAATATAGTATAAATACGTAAACACTTCGGACATTTTGCAATAGATATTTTTAAAAAGCTATCAATTTATTAATTGATATATGATTAGGATATGATAATCCTTTAAATATCAAAGGATAATCGGCAATAAAGCAATAAACAAATTAACAAATATAAGCACGAAAAGTAATATAATAAACCCAGGGTTTACAATGCAATCTATAATCAACGGAATAGGATCGATAGTATAAAGTTTAATCCGAAACGCTATAAACAAATAGTAAAGCAAAAACAAATTTATATTAACGGGAGGATATCGCAAATAGTAACTAAGTTACACTTTAAAGGAACTTCTAGAGCTAAAATTTGTTAGATTAACGCTATATCGAATACTAGCGCTACAATTTAGATATAATGATTTTAAAGTTTATTACAAACGATTCAAGTATAAAGATGCAAAAACTCATTGTTTATATAACAAAATCAAAACTTTAAAACATTTCGTTTTTTGCGAAATCTCTACTAAGCGATTCCATTTGTAACCGTTAAAACCAACCCGCCTTTTGGCGATTGCTCGCGAAGGGTACAATTATTTATAATAGTTTCTCGTTTTCCTACAAAAGTTTGAGCGTTTTGTTACAATAATACAATATTTTACGTTTTATAACTAAGAGCCTCGCGATACCCCGGACAGTATTTAACCCAATGCTCTACCCAACCCCTTCCTTACCCTTCCCCCCCCCCTTCTCTAACTCTTTGCTTTACCTCAAAGCTTAATCTAAAGCGCAATCTACAAAACGCAGTATACCTTTTTGTATAACAATACAAAAGCTACAATTTAATATAACAATTATTTATTTTCAACATTCTTTACCAATATAATTGCTATACAGCCTAACACCCACTCTCTTTGAGTATAACAAACAAAGGTTAACCTTTTTAATACAGAACGTTTTTTTAAACAACGGAAAGAAATTGCTCAATAAAGCTAGAATTGTAAAAGATCGCTGGGAAGAAGCGTTCTCAATGCTTCAACCTAGCGATGTCGTACGATATGTACCTAAATAGTGAACTCTTGGGCTTTTGGCTCATTAATGTATCACCTGTCTCTAGTACCCCTCAGGAGGTCAAGAGCCTAGTTAGCTTATATAGACGTTAAACATAATAAATAAATAAATAAATAAGAAACTTATTATAGAAATAAAGAATGAAAAGGAAATACAAAAAGAGAAAAAGATAAAAAAAAGAGTAAAGTTCAATTTGAAGAAAAAATTTGCAAAATTCAAATTGAATTCTTTGATGAGAAATAGAAAGAAAACAAAGTTATTATCGAAAAGTATATTAAACAAAGAAGAATACAAATATTCAAAAATTAAATCAAATGAAAAGAAGAGAAGAAATCAAAATGAGTTTATAGCAAAAATAGAAAACAAACGCGTATATATCGATTATTATAATATCCCTATTAGGATAGAAAATCGGCCCTATTCTTTTCCAAATAGGCGTGTAGTTAAACAAGAATTATCAAATATAAATAATGATATTATATTAAAATGGTTTAATAATAAGGATATTGTATTAGGAAACGCTATTTCTAATAAGAAAGCAAAAAAAAGGGTTATTAGGATATTATATATATAACAAGATTTGAACGTTAAAGAATTAAAGGAAATCGAAGCAATAAATTTATTTTAGTATAAACTAAGATTACAAAAGGGGATAATACTATAGAAAAACAAAAGATAAAGATGATGACCGTTAATACAAGAATATTGGCTTTAGAAGATAATTCAAAAAGGATTAATATATGAAATGTACAAAAAAACCTTACAAGCTAATAAAAAGTTATCAGATTAGAATATAGATCTTGTATTAATAACAAAAAACAAATCGGAAAACCCGGATTTTAATGCAAAAGTAAAAGTAATATTCAATTATAATTAACTAAAAGAAATCATCCCAGAGTGTTATTAGAAGTTATAAACTTGGATTTATAATTATTTGGCGTAGTTAGAATATAAAGTATTCAGCATTTTCGATTTGAAATATGGGTATTAAACGATATTGATATACCTTTCTTATAGAAAATACTTCGCATTTACTATTATAAAAGTCGAGCAATATTAATTTATAAAAATATTACAAAGAACTTTAACAATAGGTTTTTCGTTTATCAAGATAATGTATATTGCATTAGAATACATTTCGCCGTTATTAAGGATTTGGTTAAATTTTGATGATTTGCTAAATATTAATCATATCGGCCAAAAGTTAAAGTATACCTTTGTTAATCCTGAAATCGATTGTAGAGATGAATAAAGAAGCAAAACCATGTATATGGTCAATATTTATCATACATTTTATAACATTAAACATGCAAATCATATATATTATACTTTATATTCTAATTCTTCAAATTTTATTAAAGATTTATTTATTTATATGGACCTTCAACTTCAATACTATTCATAACTTAAGAATACAAATAATCAATCTTGAGATTTGTTTAATAAATCAAAACCATTCTTTATAATAGAGAAAAATCCGAGAGATTTGCTCAAATATATGTTTTACATAAATGATATTTTCGTAGGTTCCGAATTCTTTGAAAATATATTTAACTTTATTCACCATTACCTTTTCCCTAAAATCGAATAGACAAAGTTGAAATTGTTATTCAAAAAACTTAAACTTTTTATATTGGAGATAATAGCTTTAAGGATATATTATAAAATTGAGGGGAAGGTTTTTATTAAAAAATCAAAAACAAAAAAAATCAAGAAATGGCCAATACTAACAAGCAAAAAGAACGTTTTATATTTTGTAAAAGTAATTGGTATTACAAGAAGATAAATGAAAAACTTCGTAAAATTGAAACAACCTTTATCAAAGTTGATAAGAAACATTAAATGAAAATGGGAAGAAGCAAAACAATTATCCTTTAATCTTTTTAAAAAGATATATTCGATAATAGTAAAAATATTCGGGTACAAGTTAGATCGAAAGATTATAATTTATTTAAACGTTAATAATTATAATATAAATTGTACTATTATACAAAAAAGAGAAAAAATGGAAGTTCTTATTTTATATAATATATTTACCTTTATAAAAGCGCAACAGAATTATAAAATATACAAAAAAAAGTTATATACAATTATGGAATTCGTATAGAAATACAAATATATATTACAAAGTTTAGATCCAGAAAGTATAATCAAAACGAATTATTAATTGTTATTTTTTTTTTTTGAATTTAGTTTTTACAAAAGGATTTATACAAGATAGGTAATAAAATTAAAATAATTGAATATTAAAATAAAATATATTCCAAACCCGAAAAATGTTATTATGGATACGTTATTAAGAACAATATTTGCGAATAAAAACTACAAAACGATACTAAAATTTAAGAATTGAAGACGAATAATAGGAGAAAGAAATAAACAAAAATAAGTATAGAAAAACGGGAAAAGAAGATATAAAGAGATGCTAAAAAGAATTAAAGATTTAAGCAAAATATATCAAATAAAGGTTGAATTCCAGGAAGATTATAGTATTAAAAGATATTAAAAAAGTAATCGATTTATTAACTTATTGAAAACAGAATCAAGGTTTTCGGAATCAAACAAAACCAGAATTATATTCGAAGACAATAAATAAAGCAAACTTGTATCCATAAAATCAAAAGCGAAATCAATAAAATCGAAAAACATATACTTGGAATCAAAAGCGAGAGAATCCAAAAAAACAATTTATTCTGAATCGAAATACAACAAATCTAAATAATACAAAAACATGTTTAGGTTTTTCGAATATTAGGAAATACTATTGAATCTAGAAAGGCTACAATTGGCGTTGTTTTTTAGAAGATCGAAATCATTCTTTTTGAAATCAGGAATTCTATATTATACTTAAAAAAAAAAAGCGAAAAAATGTATTACGGAAAATAAGGTTTTTCAAGTTTTATACAAAGTTTACGATAAGGAAGGCTATTTCGCGATAGGAATAATAATAAAAAAACTAATCGATTTTTTCTAGCTAGGGATAAAAATCGATATTAAAGATTATATTTTGAAATGTTTGAAATATGCGAAATATGAATATACATCAAAATCATAGATTTTAAACAAGATATCCATACAAACTTTAATGAATTGTTTGAAAATAGACTTTATAAGCCCTTTTCCAATTTGCATATTTGAAAACGTTGATTATAAATACATTTTGTTTATAATAGATTATTTTTCGAGATACATTTGAATATTCGTTTGTAAAACGGATAACGGCAACGAGGTAATATATTGTATCAAAAAAATAATGGGGGTTTACAGAATTCCGATAGAATTCTATATAGATCCGGGATTACATTTTGGAAGGTTAATAAAGGAATTTATGGAAAAATAAGAAGTAATATAAATCAATTCGTTAATAATTGCAAAAAAAGCAATAAAAATAGCAAAAAAAGTTATAGGAATCATTCAACAAATACTGGAAAGGTTAACGAAAAAAAAGAATTGGATGGAATTGTTGAAGCAAGTTATAATAAAGGTAAACAAAAAAAATATTGTACATTTGGGGTTTTTTCCAAGCTAGATTTTTTTGGGATTTCAATTTGTATTTGAATTGGAAACGAATTTTTCTAATTATCAAAGAAAAGTTTTGGCTTGTATTTTAAGAAATGGGGAAAAAATTTTAAAAAAAAAGGAAAAAAAAAAAGAATTAGAAGTAGTTTTCGAATACGTAATAACAAAAGAAACAACAATAAAGAAAGCATTGTTTTTATCAAATCAAATAAAAAATTGAACAAAAGAAAACTATGATAAAAAAGTAAAGAGAAAAACATTTGAAAAAGGGGATCTAATAATACTTTACAATTTAAAATCAATAAGATAAAAACTTAAACCAAAATGGAAAAGCTCATTTGTAATAAAGGATTTCGAAAAAAATTATAGAAAATCATACAAATTACAATAGATTAATGGGGCAAAAATTCCAAGAATGTATTATAGGGATTATATAAAGCTATTTAGATTATAAAAGGGCTATTTGATAACAAAGGAGAAAAAAAATCTTTTTATTTATCAAAATATTAAAGTATAAAATAGAAATAGGAAACTTTCGAAAATGATAAGAAAAATAGAAGAAGTTTTAAGGATTAAAAAAAGAAGTAGAAAAGAAAGATAAAAGAAAAAAAAAAGAATGATAAGTTTTGATTGAAGTTTTAATGGAATTAAAGGGTATCAACAAGGTTTATATCGAAATATACAAAAGTTAACCAAAAAAGCAAATTCAAAAAAGTAAAGAAAAGTTTACGAATAGGGAATTATAAAATAGTTTTACTAAAGCGCTAAAGTGAAACTTTAGGCGCTGGTAACAGGTTGTATAGTCGTTTTTAAATGGCCCTCCCCAATAGAAATAGCAGGTGCTTTATTATAATGGTTTTTACCTCATTTAGCTTAGCTTCCTTATATATAAATAGGGCCTAACCCACTTAGGTCTTTCATAATATTACATCCCACTTTTCTTCTTTAAAAGAATCCAATTTCTAAGTTCTCCTTCTATTGTGGCGAATAATCTTTAGGCTCCTGTAAAAGAAGCATTTTTTTCTTTTGGAGTATAATTGAGCTTTAAGATGTTTGATAGAGCCTTATTCGAAAAAGGAAGGTCAGGCTATGGATGTTTATCTTCTAAACTGTGTCTTGTTTTCTGCTTTTGGTGTTAGTCCTTTTATACTAGATGATGAAGTATCCCGTGTTGACTAGACGAATGCATAGATGATGCAAGGAAATTAAGCATTATCATGAATCGTGCAAGACTTCCAATACCATACTTACCAATGGAAATTCTCGAAGAATTGTATCTGCGCTCAGACTTTGTATTGACGCAGGTAAATTCAGGGTCTCATCTTGCCATAGTATTATTTCCAGTAGTGGCATGCCCCTCATAAAGATGATCGACAGTTCCGACCAATTCCTCTACTGCAAATCCAACTACTCCCACTTCACTGCTACCCCACTGCACTGTCCACCTCCCTCCCCAATGCCCGTAACACCCTCCATCTCTTCTGGTTCCACTTCCGAAACGACCGCCGTAACCTCAAATCCTGCCTTGGGTTCCCCGGAGCTCGCTGTACGTTTCCACGTCTGGCGAACGGAAACCGTAGAAATAACCCACAAATAGTTATCTGCCTTCCATGCCTTCATTCTCAACACGGCGTTACCTTTTTCGAAGCTGAGAAAGTAGGTGTGGCGATTTTGCAGATACAGGGCCATACTGGATATATGGATGCGCATATACCGCGCGGAATAACCGACATCAAATGCTGTGGGACCCAATTCTTTCCAATTGTGAGAATTACCGTTTTGGTAGAAGACATCCTTTCTAATGCTGCTTTTACCACTACCATCTTTCATGTCATCATCCAATTGTAGGGGAGAAAGCCATTGCTTTGTTGGAGCGGGTGCCCAGTCTTCAGGAGGGGATCTAGAATGCGGGAAGGACGGCTAGAGTTGCCAGGAAAGTATTGGAACTTGAGGAGTACAGGATAGCTGAAGTGAGGGAAGTGGCTGATGTGCCGGATTCGGCGAGAATTGGTGATGTAGCGCCCAAATTTGAGGGTCGGAGAGTAACATTGAGGTATACAAGGAACAATAGGGCTCTAGGGACTTTGGTAAGAAACACCTCCTTGGAAACTTTTGAATGGTGAAGATCTAAAGAGAAATAGTTAATATGAATTGAGGCGAAGCCCTTCTCAACAGCAGTAAACAAAGGCATGATCTTGCTCCGATATGTTGTGATTGGGAACATATATTTGTTCCAACCGTCTCATAGTACTCTACACAATCCTTCATATCCGCGCAAGAAATGCTGACCAGGATATATTCACATATCTTTCCCACCCCAAAACGCCATGCTATGTTTTTAATACACAAGAGGGAAGATTTTGCACATCCATGTATCCGAAGGGTAGATTCGTTCGGGGTTCGTTCGAAATCGTCCATCATCTCAAGCTTATATCAGGATAATCTCGTTCCGCTGTCGTCTCATCGTCCCGCAATCTATCCATCCTATACACCCATCAGCCCCACACCTCATTGCCATCTATCACCGGTCCTTAAAAACCTTTGGTTTCCACCCCTGCCTCAATTCTGCCTCCCTCTCCATCGCCTCCGACTTAACCCGAGCCTCTCCCTCCAACCTCTCCCTTGCCCTCAATACCTTACTCTGCAAATAGAAACTTCCTCCTTTCTTCGGATCATTGGTATCGAATAATTTCTTGAACCGCGACATGACATCTTCCATATCCATCTTGCCTTCTCTCGGTGGCTTTACATTGAGAATTTTGCATGCTTCATCTAATGTCATACCAGTGGATGAGAAACTTGGACCGCCTGAAGCAGAGCCAGATTGTTGCGCTTTTTGATATGCGGAAGAGGCTTTCGCTTGTTTCCAGGATTCCGATATGGCACGCCCGAGAACTCGTGAGCCGGTTATGACGACTTGGGTTATTATTCGGTGGGCCTGAGATCATTTAGCATGTGTGTTTTGGAATGTGGATGAGATGGTGGCATAACGAGTTGGGAGAACTGCAAGCCAATGAAGCATGTGAAGGTAGTGAGAGAATAACAATTATATACATACCATGATGGGAGAATTGTGACTGCCAATACCAAATCCAAACAATTGAAGCTAGAGTTGTGATATCGAAAGCTGGCTCACAGTTCACCAGAAGTCAAGATAATAATGGAAATACATCTCCAACTTTTTACCTTCACGATTTTCGGAATAATCTTCCGCCATCGGCCGCATCTAAAGAAAGGTCTGGCGGGTGGAACCTGAGCTCCTTGATGCCTCAGGCACAGAGCCGTCATCAATGCATCTGGGCTAAAAGACACCTTAAGACAGAGAGAGAGACACCTGCGCAACAAGCAATCAAAACAAACACAAATGCTCCTCCTATTCCACATCAGTATTCCAGCTTTCTAAATTCAATATCGATCAATCTTGCACACCAACCCACAGCTTCTACCTCAAAGGAGCCCCGAAAATATGTCACAATTTTATTCCTCTCCTCCGCCCAACAATCCCTATGGCGCATCGAACACCGCTGCCCAAAACCTCCAATTCTACCCCTCAACTTACGCACCCGGTCCTGTATCCGGCCACGCCACGCCCCAAGCCGCATATGGGTATGGGATTTCTCCAGCCGCGCAAGCCTATCCCGGTGGTGCGAGTGGTGGATTTGGATTTCCGGGAGCGGGTGCAGGCGGCGTGAGTGGGCGCATGGGAGAGAGTGGTGGGCTGAGAACGGGCTGGTTGGCAGCTTTTGGAACAGAGGGTTATGATGGGGAACCGCCGTTGCTGGAGGAGCTGGGGGTGAATTTTGGTCATATCAGGAGTAAGGTATGGTCATCATTCAGTTTATTATTTCCACAGATCAAGATAACATGGCTTCGACTTGGGATATGCATATACTGACTTGATTCAATAGACATTGGCAGTGTTAAATCCCCTTGCGCATATCGATCAAAACATAATGGATGATTCTGATCTCGCGGGTCCAATTCTTTTCTTCCTTCTCTTCGGGACTTTCCTCCTCTTTTCGGGAAAGGTACATTTCGGATACATATACGGGCTTGCGCTCCTTGGCTCCTCCTCACTCCATCTAATACTCTCACTCATGTCACCACCCCTCAACACCGATCCTAACTCCCAACAACCTGTTGGCCCCTCCCATCTCTCTTCCACCCTTACATTTCCACGAAGTGCTAGTGTGTTGGGATATTGTTTATTGCCGCTGGTATTAACGAGCGTGGTGGGGATTATCATGCCAATGGATGGGCTGGTTGGATATGTGTTAACTACATTGGCCATCGTATGGTGTACGTATAGTAGTAGTGGAATGTTCTGTGCCGTAGGGAGAATGAAGGGGATGAGAGGGCTCGTAGCATACCCTCTAGCCTTATTCTACGTCGGGTTTGGAATCATGGGGATCTTCTCAAGTAGGGGAGTAGGTACACTCGGGAAGGTTGCGGGAGCTTAAGTACTCTAGAGGGAATTGAAATATAATCTCACAACATCCGGCAGCGTGTGGGGAGGCAGGGGAGTTGCGGTTCGCAACTGGCTCGGTGTGAAAGAATTCCGATGGTGATTTATAAGCCAAAAATGGCATGGAAGGGATTGAGTGGGCCAGACCGACGGCAGGGTCTTGGTCTGAGATCGGTAAAAAAGAAATCTACTTGACTTGTACAGCATAGCTCAAAGTACTCCGTCAAGACATGGGAGTGGGCAAACTAGGTAGGCGAGCAAATGAATGAATCAAGAATGAAACCACATACACCAACCTTTCAAATCATGTGCAATTTCTTTCGAGAAGACAACTCCGTAAATTCTCAAGTACTCGAAATCAGTCGGGTTAAAAGCTATGACAATGCGCACGCTTTGGTATAATCCCTCTTGTGCCCGCCATGAGAAATCCGCGTTGCCCCTCCTCGATGCGAATCCCGCCCAGTCTCCTGTTTACTCCAAAAGCCCAAACCCAAAACTCCGCCAACCAACTACTCCAACCCCATCCTGGCATCATCACTAATTCCCCAATCCGTCGCCCTCGGCCTAGTAAACGGCCTCTCATCATCATCCTGCTCTGACTGAAGACTCATACTACTCTTCCTACTTCCCCTTTCTAGCTTTTCCTTATTCAAACTACTCTTCTTGCTACTAAATCGTGAACTTCTACTACTCTTCAAGCTAGAATCATCACGGTCTGAGTATTCTGGAGGTGGACTCCCCGATCTTGCAGCTGAAAATGAAGAAAGTCTCGTGCGAGCAGAGCTTGAGTCTCGACTTGGGGATGCATGCTTGGGCGTTGGCGAGGGCGTTATTTCAGTGCTGGATGTTAGCTCCACGAGCTCGGCGTCACGGTACCACTTTCTGCGGCGGGTATACCTTCCCCATCCGTCTTGGCCGCGTCGCCCATTTTGCCACTAGAAGAGGTTGTTAGTTTGATATGTATTAGGCGAATTGGAAAGATATAAGAGTGTATACTTTGTTGTCATAATATATCCACCCCATTCCTCCATTACTCTCAGCCTTTGGTTTTGACCCACCTTCATCATGTTCCGTAGCCCCTTCAACGCGCCAACGACTACCTTCTACCCATCCCCATCTCGCACCACCACCCTCTACATCCGGCAATTCGAAATCTTCTTTCGGGGGCGCGGCGTTCAGGTGTTCATCGGTCCATGCAGATCTCTCATAAGAAAAAAGTGAAGTTGTCCATCCCAATCCCACCCATCTACGTTGATTTTCATACAAAATAAATGTAAACTTTACCCCTGGTGCTTCTGGCCGTCTCTTTATAGCCGCATTGGCTGCTAACGAAGCATCGGCGTGTGGAGATGCTGTGCGTGGTGGTAGAGGAGGTTTGTTATTGCTCCCATTGGCGGTTGGCGATAGCACATCTGTTAAATGTAAGCCAGTCATGGCAGTACATATGCGGCGAACAAGAGATGATCTCCATAGTATCGTTCTTGCTATTCGATTCGGTCGAGAATGCCAAGTCAAGAAAATCGTCCCCTTTACCAAGGCAATACGTTTTGTGGTGATGACTTGTAGGGGAGGGAGGGTCAAGATTACCCATATTGGTGTGACCAGGAGAATTCGTATTAAGAGTATCGTAAGTGCTGGCCGAGTTGTCGCAGAGGTGGCCGTTCGTTGCGTCGATAGAAAATCCGTCAATTGTAATAGAGGATCCAAAAGTACATTACACCTCGATGTAAATATCTTCAAGGTCTCAACAATCTCGTCCAGAGTTTTCTGGTGCTTGGTGTTCGTGATTTCGGAATCGACTCTTGCGTGACCCTTCCTCTGCTTCTCTCCCGTCCAGCTTGTTGATGATAAAGGGGAATATCGTCTCGAGTACATTCCCAATATCAAACCAATCACCACCACCAAAGGACCAGCAAATCGCATTACCACATCCCCATATAGTACACATGCCCAAAAACTAGCGACGAGCAAGAAGCTCTCCCACGGGTCTCCGCTCGTCCATGTTATTAAACCTACCAGTTTATTGAGGGGTAACAGGAAAGGATGCGAATATGCCAAAGCTCTCGTAATCTGCGGAGGAGTCGCTAACAATAAGGGGGATTTTTGATGAACGAGTATAGTGGATCTTTGCTTATTCACCGATGAAGCATGGGAGAGAGTGACTGGAGAGAATGCAGCTATCGTTGGTGGATTCAAATCGGTGGGAGTCAAGGATCCGCCATGGTCGTCTTTTCTTGAACTTGGAGTACCAGACATTTGATCCAACCAAGGAGTATCCTATTTATGTCGTTAGTGGTGTTGGGGGAGATTTCCAACGGTATGCTCGTAATTCTCTTGGGCAGAAGGAAGGTACCACGGGCAAGGTTAAGCATAAGCATAAGCATGGGGCAGAAGTTGGTGACATACAAATGCAGCCATCTAGTTTTACAACGTCATTGCTGACAACCTAGCAATAACCGGCTTTTGCGATGACAGACGAGCGACAATGAAGGCTGTAATGATAAGAGGGAAGAGGGAAGAGGCAGCTAACGAGGTAGGTATAGTATGGGACGGCGGTACAGTCAAGCCAAGTCAAGCCAAGTCAAGTCGGTGGTAGATTGAAAAGTTCCAGGAGAGAAGGGAAGGGGAGGGAAGAGAAGGGAAGAGAAGGGAAGAAGAGAAGAGAAGAGAAGAGTAAAGTAGTGAGAAAGCGTTATCTGATTGAATGACCGACCGACCTCCTTACCTTACTCCTTCCTGCCTTCCTGCGCTCTGCTCATAGAGCACCAGTGCCGAGTAGAAGGGAATGCATGAATCAAAGGAAGCGCCCCATCTCGGCATAAAATCTGGGGTACAGGACAATCACATGTCACCAGCACTCGGAGGAGCGTAGCGTGGCGCATGACCATATTACCTAATCAATAAACGATCATAGCAGATCGCGGCTGGCTTCTCCATTTATTAAACGCGCCAACTATCAATAATACTCCACTCCACTCCTTTTAAAACTTCTTCCCCTCTCAACTTTAACAACGTCGACCTTCCCAATTTGACAAGACGTTATTGATTCATTGGAAAATGTCGCGTCAACCACCGCCTCCCCCTCCGAATGGAACTCCTCGCCGTGGACCTGGATCCTATCGGTATTCAGAAAGAGACGATAGGAGTTACCATCACAATCACAATTCAAGTGATAATTCGCGTCGCGACTGGGGTGGTGATTCTTATCGTCCTACGAGACAATATGACAGTTACGACAGCCACGCACCCAACTCTGCAAACCGCGGTCGCGACATGTACCAATTTGGTAATTACAATCCTCCTCCACCAGCTTATGGGAGTTATGCTCCGGGTGTGGAGCCTCCTCGTCGTCCTGCTGCAGCCGGAGATCCTTATCGTATGAATGATGGTTATCGCCCTCCGCCCCCCGCCCCGACCTTTGATTTCCGTTATGATGCACCAAAAAACATAGATTACGAGAACGCCAATAGATATCAAACTCGTGCTCAAAGCCGTGCTCAAGGTCGCAGCGATGACTTTACTGGCAGTTCAAATCGAAACCACCAACATGATCCACGCAAACCTCGACACGACATTAATCGCGGACTTGGTGGCTACCGTGGTCGAGGTGGTCCAAGGTTGGCATCAGATCGAGTTTTCTTGAAAGGAAAGCGCTCACCTACTCCTGAGCTGATGCCTGGTATGAATGAAGACGCTACTACTGATGTTAAATATAGAGATGTTGGCGACTTATCTGATAGTGATGAGGCTGAGATGGACACGTCCGATGATGAAAATAATCTTCAACCTAAGAGAAAGATGGCTCGAACTGGCGCAAAAGCTGCAGATGGCGACAGCATTCCCAAATGGTCAAACCCTGATCCGTACACGGCCCTCCCACCACCAGGCGAATCTGATCGAAAAAAGAAGGATGTCGTTAAACTTATTCGAAAGGCTCGAGTCACGTCAGGTTTAGAAGGCCCTGCCAAAACTGATGCCGTTCAAGACGACTTCATCTCTTTTGATCTTGGTGGCACCGAAGATATCGATGCTGAAGAGGATGAATACGAGCCCAAAAGCTTTGAGCAGCCTGAATCTGGTTCAGCTAAATCTTTCAGTCACTTGAAAAACATTCGAAAGTTCGATATGCCTCAGCAACCACAAGGTTGTGTCCAAGAGAGTAGAGAAACTGTCACAAAACCAAAGAGCTACAACAACATGTCCATGGATGTCAACCAAACTCCAAAGAGAGCTGCCAAGCCATTGGATTTATCAACCGATTCCGCTTTAGGTAGCAGGAAGCGTACTGCTAGCGATGTGATCAAGCGTCCACCACCTGTCAATAAGATCATCCCTGGTAAACCTGGGAGACCCAATGGTGGTATGCGTCAAGAGTGGCGCGTTCAACCTGGTATGGATGACGCTCCTTGGGTCAAGGATCATTCTGATACCCCCAATATGGGATTCTGGTAAGTGATTCATCGAAGAACGCTGTACTAAGGCTAATACTGTTGTCAAGGTTACACAAGGAGATCATGGACTTTTACCATCATGTTAAACCTCGCAAGTTCGAAGAAGTCATTCGACAGAAGTTGCTCGTTGATTTGAAGGAAAACTTCCGCGACCATTTCCCCGACGCTGATATTCTAGCTTTTGGCTCTTTCCCCGCTGGTCTCTATCTCCCTACCGCTGATATTGATATTGTTTTGGTGTCAGACGAGTACATGAATGGCGGGCGTCCTATATACAGCAGTAAAAACACCCTTTACAAAATCCAAAGTTTTGTTCAGAGAGATCAACTCAGTATTGGCAAAGTTGAGCTTATCACGAAAGCTAAAGTGCCTCTTGCAAAATGGGTTGATGCTATTACCGGCTTGAAGGTTGATATGTCATTCGAAAATGACACAGGCCTGATCGCAAATAAGACCTTCCAGGAATGGAAGGCTCAATTTCCTGCAATGCCCATATTGGTCACCATTATCAAGCATTTGTTGGCAATGAGAGGTCTGAATGAGCCAGTCAATGGTGGCATTGGAGGATTTTCTGTTACATGTCTTGTCGTAAGTCTTCTACAGAACATGCCACAGGTCAAGAGTGGAACCATGATACCAGAACATCATCTCGGCGAGGTCTTGATGGAATTCTTCGACCTGTATGGTAACGAGTTCAACACCTGTACGACTGGCATCTCGGTAAACCCTCCTAAACTTTTCCAAAAGGTAAGCATTCTTTTCATCTATCATTTTTTGAGACTAAATAATTTCCAGTCTGCGGCTCGCAATGTCGTCTACCGAGATCTTTATGCGCAAAAGTTCTCTATAATCGACCCCAACAACCCTGATAATGATATCGCAGGCGGCTCGGCGAATACCCCTGCTATCCAAAATTGCTTTTCTGCTGCCTATTCTGCTTTGCAACAGAGTATGAATACATTGCAACGCTCTAATCTTGAGTCTCGCCGAAGCCAAAGTCTCCTTCGATGTATTATTGGTGGAAACTACGAATCCTTCAAGCTTCAACGAGACCACCTTGCCCATCTACATGAAGAGTTGATTGGTCCAATTGAAGATGAGTAGCTTACGTATCCGCTCAACGTTCAGGGCTAGAGCCATGTCAGACTTGGCTCATTTCTCGGTACAATTTTTGCGTCGCTGAATATGCAGTATAAAGGGGTGGTTCTCTTGTTATCAAAGGCGTATGGAAAACATCGATCAAGATACCCAGTTGGCGTTCAATGGACTAAAATTCATTGATTTGTAAAATAGTTTCTCAGGCTTTCTTTTTCTTGTTTTGTTTTTGGAATCTTGATTTGGAGTGGTCTTGGTAATTTCCCCAACTGACCTCAACCTAGATGATCGACACGAAAGTCAAAGTCAATGCCATCGATCTTCAATGACAGACAGACGAAACGATATCGATCACTACAATGATGATGCGAATACATAACATTGCGCGCAAATACAAATCTTTTTTTATGCTGTCTCCAAACACTACTGACATATTGAAATATTGATTTCAATCAAGAATCTACTGATTATGTGGTGCACTAATTGATTTTTAGACAATTCCCTTTCAGGTAAGAAGGATGAAACACAAAAAACACACAATCTGGTCGGCGATCTTGGTTGAACCTTTTTGGTTCAATCAAGATTGCGCAACGGCTTAGATTCTTTCTCGACAACACTTTCTCACCTTAGCTGTGCTTTATGTATAGCTATGGAGAGGATCTTTCGGGGAAGAGATATCTGAAGCTGAGAAATCAATAGTCAAATTGACCTCGCCCTCATGACATCCATACACCAACCAGCCCCGCAAACCAAGAAGCCACGAGCTCTCCAAGAGATATGATCATCATTCATCATTCGTCATTCATCAACTTCAGGATCGCAAAGGGTAGAGCAGATTCGAATGAGCTGGCTGGGGTCGAGTGAGCTGGAACAATTAAAGAGTTTATATTTGAAATGCTTGAAAGTATTATATTTGGCTATACTCGTAAATGTTTTTGATTCTCATCCTTTTATGCTTTGGGAGGGGTGAGTCAGTGAGTATAGATACATTATTCATTGTTCACTATTCATTGTTCATTGTTCATTCTTGGCTTTTGGCTTTTGGCTCTTGGCTCGTCTTGTGGGTGGAGATAAAGATGTTTGTTTAGTAGGTTGTGGTGTTGTATCTGTGTATTGTGGAGGGAAGTGGAGTTGGGAGTGGAGGATTGGAAGTTGGGAGTAGAAATAGGGGTTTGATGCTACATTATACCAATTTTGACTCAAGGGGAAACGTAGAATTGGACAAGGGAGACTCTTTGATGCGAATGGGCGAGAAAGGGGAGTAACGAACAAGAACAGGAAGAACAAGAAGAAGAAAAGAAGAGATACGGAGAATTTACTCGAGTATGGCATTCATTGAAGTGAAGTGAAGTGAAGTGGAGAGGAGAGTGAAATGCGAGCAAGATTAAGCGAAAATATTGATAACATTTTTTCTTACAGATACAGAGAGAGATAGGAAAACCTACTCGAGTAGAGTTTAATGAGCGCGTGACATATCTCTCAAAGAAAGAGATATATAAAATAAGTAGGAGGCGACAGATGAGGAAAACTAGAGCTTAATGAGTGTGGTATATATCTCTCAAATAAAGAGGTATAAAAAGAAAGAACATGACGACGAACGAAAAATGCAATCATGCCTAGGTAGCTTATCCATCAAGTGGTGGAGTTAGAGTGGCATTCAAACGGACACTCACAAACGTGCGTGCCCTTTGGCTCCCCCATCGATGGTCCATCAAAACAAGCACAGCTATCAACCGTATACACTTTTCCATTATATGTCCAGCGTGGGACTTTAAATCCCCTTGACTCATCCCATACATTATGGAGGAGCAGGCCTTGACCAATGCCCACAGCGTCGAGGATAATGTTTTGGTCGAGTCCATTGGAGATAGCTCCGATTAAGACACAGGTGTTGGAGTAGAGGGATGCGCGGGCGTAAGGAACTAGGTTGTTGATGTTGGATAGATCGTCATTGACGGCCATGGTGTTGGTGTTCCAGTTGAAGACACATGAGTTGGGGTTCATTTGCTTAGTGCACATGGGTAATAGGGGGGCAGCGTGAGGGTTTGAGGCAATTTTGGCTGGGGTTGGGAAGGCGAGTGTTGGAGATAGCACGGCGAGGATGGGGAGGTAGTTGGTGAGTTGCATTGTGGTTGGTTCTGTTGAAGATTAATCTTCGTAGTTGTGGTGGTGGTGAGATATATTGCTTGTAGAAAAGTGTTCTTTTAGAAGTGTTTTTGCAGTTTTCTAACGTTTTGCTTCGTTGAGATCAGAATGGAAATTTTTGCAGGAGAAGCCGTCATATATAGTGATGCTGTTCACAAAGATATGATACATTGTTAAAAGGAGGCCTTCCTCTTCAGTATAAAGCATGCTTTCTATCTATAAATAAACGTTGTTAGCATATAAAGAAAAAGAGGAAGAAATCACAAGTTATTTGTCAGGGTCAAAGAGATCGAGATGGGCAATACTCTAAAGGAACAAGACAAAGATTGTTGGGTCTGACTGACCGAAGAAGGGCTATCCTTATAATGCCAGTATACGAATTTCATTCTCTTTGATTTGCTGCAAGAAGTGTTCGCAACACCGCCTAGTTTCCAGTTCAATGATATGGGGGGTGGCTTAAGGTATTCGATGAAAATTCGGTATACCCAATTACACTTTATTCGTTGTTGACAACTAATGGCCTTAAGCCCATTAGACCTATCCAGATAGCTTCTTCCGTTCTGATGGTTCGACTTCCTTGACCTGGACACACATTTATCCATCTATCAAAGACATCTTTTGCTTCTGTAACGCCCAGTTTCTGTAATTCTTCATCATTTTTTACGGCCACTTCTAAGCCCGCAACTCCTCCAAATACCACCAAGAGGTGCTTGAATTTTCCTACTTTCTGTCCCTCGTCTTCGCCATATAAGTCTTGGACGTCAACACCACGCTCAGAGGTCCCGATAGTTATATCATAGCCTCCATCGTACCCACATTCTGTGAATACATCGCTTAGACAGCCGGCTCTCCGAACATTATATCCCCAATAATACCCACCCTCTTCTCTTGGTTCATCTGGGCTTACGGCTTCTGCCTTGATAACTTCACAAGATTTGTCTTTTGCGGCTTTCTCGGCATCCAGGCTGAACTTCAAAGTAACTCTATTCTTCTCTGGTATTTGCTCTGCCACCGTGACTGGGATTCTTAATCCCGCTTCCACGAATGTCCCATGTTCATCTGCTCCAGGTAATGTAGCACCCTCCCTATACATACACCATTCATCATGCCTTAGATGATGTGGCAGATCTATACTAGGTAATGTGCCTGCGGTCCTTAAATTTTCATGTATTGGAAACAAATACTTTCGCAAATTTGGAGGTGTCTCGAGATAGCTAAGTAGATGGGTAAGGAAATGATCAGGATCTGAGTTTGCCGTGTATTTATCTTCCGAAGGATCTTGCTGGCAACTATTGGGTTGATGTTTTTTGTGAGGAGGTTTCGAAGGACGAGCATTACCATCGTTGAATACGATTACTTCATCGACGCAGAAGACTGCAAGGGCTCGGGCAATAGCTCCAGCCATAGAAGTTCGGAGATCATGGCTTTGAGCACTGAAAGAGTCAGTATATTGGTGGCATTATCTAGTTAGACAACACACTTTGAAATGATACTTCCAGGTAACGCTACACTGACTGTCCAATCTCTACCTTTCTTGGGTTGAAAGACAGCTGTTGGTTTTGAAGTATCAATCGCGACAGCAGCAGGTGCCGCCACTTTCCCCTTCGAAGTTTGTTCATTGGCAGCAGCATTGGCCTCTGCCTGACGCTTTCGCTTCTAGAACCAGACATGTAAGTATGCTGTACCTATCAACAATATCAATTGAGACATACCTTTGCATTTGTTTCTCCCCTACCCATTTTCTTCTTGTGAATAGTTGTGAGGCTTTGGAATTTCCCTCAGAAACATATATTGAGGCGGTCAACTTCTTTCAAGACAACTCGGCAGAATTCAAGAGTCCAAGCGCGGATAAAGATGTCCACTCCTCGAGTAGACTCGGAACCTTCAAAGCTTACCTGATAACATACCTATCCTCACTCTACCTTTCCTTCAATCCAAAAACTTTCACCAGATCAGCAAAATCTACAAACATGGCAGTACATATTGAATCTTCTATGCAGTTCAGTAAACTATTGGGCTCATCAACTATTGTTGTTTCTGATTGTAAGTTGACTTCCTCCATCAAAGCGATGAATGCGCGCCGTTAACAATACATATAGTTTATGCGGACTGGTGTGGACCATGCAAAGCTATCGCCCCAACCTATGAATCTCTTGCTACAAAGCACTCGAAGCCAAACCGTGTTACATTTACGAAAATCAATGTAGACCACCAGCAGTCTATAGCTCAGCGATATGGAGTTAGAGCGTAAGCAAGGTCCTTCCTGCATTCATCTATTAGACTTCGTTCTCATAACTTTAGCATGCCAACATTCCTCATATTTCAGTCCGGCTCTGTGATCGAAACTATCCAAGGCGCAGATGTTAACAAGCTTACGACCGCCATCGAGAATGCTGTGAAGCTTTCTGGCGCAGCGAAGCCAGCCTATTCCAGCGTAGGACGAACACTTGGCGGATCTTCCCCAACGAGCTCTTCGGTTGCAAGGAACTTTAGCTTCGATAGGCTACTCCACGGCATCATTTCATTTTTCGGATTGTACCTCTACTCCCTTTTCTCGTTCGATGCGTATACTTCAGCGGAAAATTCGCCTTTCAACATTCATAGGGTCCCCGCAGCACCTGGAGCGAAGACAACTGGTGGACGACCAGGAGCATCAACTCAGGTTGGAAAAAAGTTAGGAACTATTGCTGATCTTGCAGGGAAAGACTGAACAGAGCTGGAATGAGGTCCGTGGAGTTTACTAGGCGCTATACGGGTGGCATAATTTTCGATATAACTGTTCGGTTAGAAGACATTCGTGGCACTTCTTAGTGGAGTTACAATTCACAATTATTCTATTACGTGGACTTATTTTAGCTAATCGTGGAATACTACAATACATCCCAAGGGTTTTTGTGGTGCTTGAGACACACATCTGGTTGGCCAGATGATTGGGACTAGGCTCCCTCTCTTCAATGGCAGACTTCTTGCTTTGCTATCCTTTAAACCGCGGATTTGTTGCAACCTACGCTAGAATGGATTGAGACCAATCAGATTTACTCGAGTAATCATTCATACTTCTTAACCATAATGTTGCACGTACCAGCATAGAAGGTCGCTTCCCACAGCATAGGAAATATAAGGAGAGATCACGTTGTACTACTGCATATGGACGTTTCAGTATTATTGCCAGTATTTACAAACCTTTTACAAGAGATTGATAATGCGTGAGGTTTCTTAAGTAGGCTGCAACAACTGATGTGATTACTTATCCTCTTCAGAATGTGGGGATTAGTTTCCTGGCCGAGACGAAAGGGCATCCTGTCCCGCATATCATTTGAGTTTTGATTTTCAATCATGGAGCAAAAGCTCAAGGCTTAAACCTAATTTCCGAGTGACTTCAACTGAATCCTCTGCCTATGCCATCAATTGCATATGAGTTCCCAAGTTCTCATATCAAACATGACACATCACTCTATATCTTCCTCCAGATCATACAAACGTCCTGAAAAAGAGATCAACTTCCAAAATGACCAAGAACACGATGAAATACATCAACCTCGGAGAATCCGGCTTGAGAGTCTCCCGCATCTGCGTAGGTTGCATGACCTTTAGCGACCGTCGAGGAAACTTCAATTGTGGGCCGTTGAAGCCACTAATCTCCCTATCCGCAATGCTGGCTTTGAATCTGGATCTTTGGTTGTCCTCCGACATTCTTCGACTTCATCTGTCAAGCCTTTCGGCTGCTCCAGGCACAACCGAACATGCGAGCACAACACGTCATTCAGTCTGAGATTCCACGCCACTATCAGATGACGATATCGAGCCGATTGTTTTGCGCAGAATTTGCACAAAAATTGCCCTGTTATGATCGTTGCGAAGGCTTCTGATGGTGATTCTGTCGGAATTTGGATCATGTGACCTACTAGCGACACGCTCCTAAGCTCATAGCTTGCCCTTGCAACCGTTAGAATAGCTGATAAAACAACAAGCAATAATAATAGTTAGAATACTGATATATATATTTGACGTCTATGTCTCAACACCAAGGTGCCACTAACAAGGCCATACTGCCATTCAACCTTCAGGGGTCTATTGGCCCCAATTGAATGATTGACAACCCGATAGAAACCAATGCATCAATGTATGCATGCAAAAATCGAACTATCCGAAATGTGCCTTGCAGATTTCCAGGATCCCAAGAGCGGACAAGTAACAGCCCTTTCAACCAACATGTTTGAATATTCATAACCGAACCCCGTTTTGATCAGGGATAGGCAATATTCGATCAGGCACTCCGTCTTGTTTCACACTGGCTGTATTGTCCTTTTCGGCACCATAAGGAAGTTGGTCCAATCGTATTTGAAATATAGCGTTTTAACGAAGCGAAAGATCGATACTGTTCCTAAACCAGCACTTCTCGCGACCATCGTCATCCGACGCTGAGGTACTGTTGTGCTTGATCAAATGCCGCTAATAGTGCAAGTCGTCACAGAAAACCTATGTATACCTCCTCAAGATCCGCTTCTTGCTAACAATTCGTATTCCATCACCAACGAACTTGCGCAGGTCATTGGCTACGGACTTCTCTTGTAAGCCTCATGATCAAGATGGTCCGCCGAATCACGTGTAATGAATGCTACGGGGCTACAGCACCTAGTGACACTAATCACTCGAACTTCGACTAAGCCCTAAAGATTGAAACGCGAAACGAGTTCAAGCATATTGTGTAGGGTGTAAGGCTTCTTTTCATTGTCTGTATTCGATTATTCCATATCCAACCGATCAATTCTCTCCCTCAAGTTCCCGATCTCCCTTGGCGTAGTCTTGCAACAACCTCCCACAATGATCTCACGCCATAACCCCCTCTCCCTTGTCCGCTTGACGATTTCAAGAACTGCTTCGTCCCACTGCAAATCATCTTTTCCGGGTGGCTCCCTGATTTCCCATACCTTGGTAGAGGTGTTGTAAACTTCTCCCTTGGTCGTCCCATCTGGATATACTACCAATGAAGGCCACTCGCTAATCTCTCCACTCTCGACTAAAGTATTGACAGATTTTTCAAAGTCTTTTACCAGAGCTTCCACTTTTCCTACTCTGGTACAGTTGAGGCCGATTCCAAATGGTACTGGGGAACCATCTTTCTTGCCCAACATCGCTTGCACAATTTGTTGCACGGAACTCCCATCCGGTAAACAGTGTCCCTCCCCAGGGAATACACATGTAACCCAAAATGGTTTGGTTGCGGCCTCGCCACCATTCAATCGCTCAACTTCCCCCATAGATTTCCTTACACCCTCAATCTCCTCCAACAATGGAATGGTTTCAAAAGCCACATAATCAATCCTCTCCCAACATTTTGGATCCCTCGAGAAAACAGAAATTCTTTCATGATGCCACGAACTTAACTGCAGGCTCGATTTATGCTCATCATCATATTCTCCCGTATATTCTTGTCCTGGGGTCATGATTGCACCATATGCCCCAAGGCTTAGTGCTATTTTGCCGTTTGAGTCTTTCTGGGCGGAAAATGCATTGTAAGCAATATCTATCGCGCTTCTCATAATTCCATTCACCACTTCTTTGTCTCCATCTTCTTTCCCGGGGTTGGAAGATGAGTGTGAGTGGACAGCATACCCAGACCCTCCAAACCCCTCATAACTCGTTTGGTAGGTAGCAGTCAACAAAATATCAGCACCAGCATCCACGAAGGACTTCTGAGTAGCGAGGAGTGTTTTGGGACCATGGGGATGGGTTGGAATAAGAAGTTGAGAGGACCATAGGGGTTCTTCTTGGGTAAATTGAACTTGATGGGAGTCCCCAAGAGTCGTGCCAAGACCACCATCTAGGAGGTGGATTTTGCAGTTTGGTGCCATGTCGTGAAAGGCTAAAATGGAACGAAAAGAGGAATGGAAGATTCGCAGGACCAATGAGACCTCAATGTTTGACGGCAATGTAAAACGCGGATTGCAGATTGTAGATTGCGGTAGAGTATAATTGGGGACGAAAGTCAGTGTGCGAGGTGGGGTAGGGGAAGGGTATTCATAGGATTTTTTTCTTCAAGGCCCGCTCTTTCGCTGAAGGATGGCGTGCGGCGGTAGATTAAAAATTACCTAACGGAAAACAGGATGAGATGGACGGGTGAGGGACTGAGGGATTACATTTCCACTTCCTTTCATTCATAGCAACAATGGACATTGTGTACTAGTATAGAATACTGTCCTGTACTCGTATACTTGTGTGTGAAGCTGCTCTCTCTTTGTATGCAGGACGAGTAAAAGGAATAAGAACCCCTTCATGATAAGCGAGAATGGAATGTGTAAGGAGCACTCGATTAGCATGCAGTATACTTGAAGATAATCGTCTAATCCACCAAGAGGATACTGATACCCGAGTCTAATATGCAGTTCGAATATGTTGTTGATGCTGGCGTTGATGTTGATGTTCCTAGTTGGAGTTTCCCATCCGAAAGTTTGTTTGCAGCCATTCAATAATCATCCTCATGCCAAGATTTCACATGCCAACCACACTTAACCTTACGCCACATCACACCGGAGTACCAGGTATCATAAATCATAACCAATAACACACTCCACTCGAGTTACCAAATCCTAAAGTGTCCTTTCTCACCAACACACTCATATCCGCAGTGAATCCACATATTGAAATCTCTTCCTCATTCCTTATATACCCAACTGCAACCATACATACCGTATTAAAGACTCACCAAGTTTGTAAGGATTGCTAGAGTCCCTCCTCAAAATCACGCCCTTAGGTTCTTGATAAGATCTTCGAAATCGCAAACATGGGTAGCTCATTACCATCAGATTATTGTACGTCTTACAAGCTTGAGATGATTCCCAACATCTATTCGCACATCCACCGTACTTACAAACCTGCCTCTTTGTAGATGCTGTCCTCGGCATACCCTCCACAGCAACTCAACAACAAATCCGCAATGCCTACAAAAAGTATGAACTTACCCCTCTTATACATCCGTTTGATGCATCAACTAACCAACCCCTCACCCCATCAGAGCAGCCCTAAAGACACATCCTGATCGTGTTCCCTCCGACTCACCCGAACGCGCCGAAAGAACGCGTAAATTCCAACAAATCAACGACGCATACTATACCCTCTCTGAGCCATCCCGCCGTCGCGACTACGATGCTGCACGTGTATATCATGGTTTTGGATCCGGGGCCTCCACAGCCTCCACATCCATGGATGATGATGAAGAGATTCCTGATCCATCCGCAGGACCAGGAGGTTTCCCATGGTCGAGTTTTGGATTTTCGTCAAAAGCGAAGAATGCAGAGGAAGAGAAGAAGTTTGAGGAAGAACAGTTTGGAGATGTATTCGAGGAGATGTTGAGGGAGGAGGGCATGGCGGAGAATAGTGGAAGCCCAACGGGCAAGTTTTGGAGTCTGGTAGGGGGATTGAGTGGAGGTGCTATGGGGTTTATTGTTGCGAATTTTCCAGGGATGTTCGCGGGGGCTGTGGCGGGAAATAGGTTGGGAGCTGTGAGGGATGCGAAGGGAAAGAGTGTCTATTCTGTTTTCCAGGTGAGTTGACATGGGGAATTGGGTTTGAGGAGATGAGGGGGAGTTATACTAATACGGGTGCTGGATAGGAACTTCCCCAAAGTGATAAGGCGAGGTTATTAAGTCAACTTGCTGCGAAGGTCTTTAGCCATGCTGTGGGATCATAAATCACGATTTGTTACGAATTTGAAGCGATATATCTTGCGTTAATGGACTACCCAATCATGAGTTTGTACTGGGATGGCGTTTTAGGATGTTGGATGGGATATACAATTGACACACTATAACACAGCAAGTGAGTAGGAAATGTTGAGAGTTCTAAGATGCATCATCTAGTGAGGAAAACCCAAATTTCTATGAGTAGGTATCTAGCAAAGCAATGCGAAGAGCTATGCGTTCTGTTTATTGCGGTGATATGTGATGAGGGCTATGGGTGTGAGAGGAGAGAATGGATTGCTAACATGAGAGAAAACTGAATCAAGATGAGTAGTTTCAAGCGGGCCTCTTCGAAAAACACATGTGGGTGTGTAAAGGTTCACAAGGAACCGAAAAAGAGGCCATTGGATCATGAACGATGGAGCGCATAGCTACCCGAGGAACACATGCCTTTGATTCATGAAGAAGCGTGTTAATGAATTCTCCTCACACATAGTTGCAAACTCATGTTGTTGATGCTATTCATCACGATATGTCGCTGCATCTGTACTTTGAATCCTTTATTTTCATAACCGAGAAATAAAAACTTCCAAAGGTATCGAATTCAACTCACCCAACCCCCCATCCCATGATACCATGCCTCATGCCTCATGCCTCATGCCTCATTTCTCATTTCTCATTTCTCATTTCTCATTTCTCATTTCCTTCAATATCTAGCACCCCATCAAATAAACAGCTTCGCCAACTTCATCGCTCCCCCCAGTCCCTCCATACCCGCCGTCAATATGCCCAATTTTTCCATCGCACTCCCACTCCCCCTCACACTACTCCTCTCATACTCATACGTTCCATTTCTACCACTCCCACCATTCCCACCATTCCCACCCAAAAATCCGCCCCCATTCCCCCTCCCCGTTCCGCCTCCAATCATCCTCTCCAAGCCCCCGGGTAACCTGACGCCGAATTTCTTCAACAGAGCCGCGAGCGCTCCGCCCGTTATGAGAGGCATGATGACTAGCATGAATACTTTGATCGGGTGTCGTTTCATGTAGTAGATGAGATCGCGCAGCAGCTGACGCAGTTTGTGGTATATACTCTTGAGGTAGTTGGGGCGTGGAGAACGCTTGTAGTGGGATGTGGAGTGGGAATTGAAACCTATTGGGGGAAGGTATCTTATTAGTCTCTCACTCATCCAATTAATGACATATGATGATGATCAAAAGCTTGCAAGTAAAACATGGGGAAAATAAAAAGATATCAAACAAAATGACAAGAGCGAAGGAAATTTCGAGAAAAATAGGAACGGGTCAAAGTGTACCGAAGAAACTACCCCGACTCGAATTACGTTTCGCATCCCCAGCCCCGAAAATGCTGCCGCTACCTCGAGTGCGACTTCTGGGGCGCTCGCCGCGATGACTGTGGTTTGATTTGGGGGGTGTGCTTCCCGCGGCGCTTCCGAGGATCCGGGGGGAAGTCTTGCGGTGCGTGGAGCGGGATGAGGAGTGGTGTTTTTTGCCGGACTGGGAATGCGAGGAAGAAGATGAGTGGTGTCGTGAGGAGCGTGAACGGCCTGATTCGGAGGCGGCGTCGAACCAACCCATTTCTTTCTTTCTTTCTTTTTACCTGCGGGCTGTCGTGAAATGGGGAGAACGTGAGGGATGGTTTGGAGGTGATTGAGGTTTGCGAAAGAGGGGTGGAGGAATGAGAATATTCCGGTAAGTAAGTACGTGATTAATACTGTAATCGCAAACCCTAACTGTCGGTACTCGTCTCGTCGTCTCGTCGTCTCGTCGTCTCGTCTTCTCGTATCAATATGAGTGAGGGGTTCAATCCAATCACCAATCACCAAAAATCAATCCCACCCCTCCTCACTCGCCGCTATGTTCAATTGATGACCCGTTCCGTAGTTTCCAATCGATAAACCAACCCGAGCGATAACCTCAAGAACTCGTGGAGAGGGTGGAGAGAGGGTGGAGACCAGACAAGGAAAAAAGCGAGACAAAAGAGTGGAGGCGTCGAGGAGTCGAGGAGTCGGGAAGGAAGGGAAAAAAGGTGGTTCTGTTCTTGATTCTTGATTCTGGATGGATGAACAAGAGAGGCACGCACACCACCACAGTAACATCCACCAGATCCCAACCTCCTGAGTTTCTGAGTTTCTGGCGGTGAAGACTGAAGAGGAGATGAAATGATGCATGGGCGAGCAGGGATTGGATGTACTGTGATCTATTCGAGGAGCATACGAGCATCCCCGAGTAGATATGTGAAAGTAGTCTTGCGCAAGGGAAGTTGTCATCTCTCATATGTTTACTCGTAGGGTCTGAATGATGGGTGTATTGGCGAAGAGATTAGCTGTTGCATAACGATTTTCCTACGAATCTTTCTTTTCCTTTCCTTTCAACGAATCATCGGTATAGAGTACTGCAAAAAAAGAAAGAAATTGCAAGGGACTACTTGAAAGTGATGCTAATGGTATCATATTATCGAAAAATGCTCTTTCACACCTCTCTTTTTCGCTACAGTCATAAATCATAATTAGAAACAACTAGGCTTGTTGTTACTCCCATGAACAAAAGGGGGTGCTCTACTCAACCGAGACTAACAAAGACAAAGCCAACTTCCTTTCTGATGATCGAGTATTCTTCCTGAGTGGTCATCTTCCTCAAATGCATGTTTATCTGTACATCTCTATGCCATCATAGCATAGCGTATTTCATACTCATGCAACCCCAACGATGCAGCTCTCCGGGATAAAAACTCGTTCCCGAAGCATGAACCCGCAACCCGAGCCACCCTCCCACAAAAGAAAAGTTCTCCCAAAACCCAGGGTATCAATCAAAGAAAGACAACGGCAACGTCGTGGTGTCGTGGTATCATCGGATTACATCAAAGCAAAACCCTCACGCTTTCACCCCCCACCCCTTTTCTCTCCCCCATCCCCTCGTCGAAAATGGCAAGTGGCAATGAGCTCTTCAAAGAAACCACCCGAATAATGCAGCGACACCTAGCAGCATACTACCCGTAACCATACAATAACTAACCCCACTAGCCTTGCCACTTCCACTCTTACTCGATGCATGCGCTGCATGCGCATTATGGGCTTTGGTCCTGGTAAGTTGGAAAGTGTATATGCCACATCTCGCATCGATGGACCCGGATCTCGTGATGGTGGAATTATGGTTCCCGCCTTTGGATTTGTTGGCATGACGATTCCCAACAGCCAAGTTCAAGAGAAAGGAAAAGGAAAGCCAGAGAAGAAAGGAAAGAACAGAAAAGAGAAGAAAAGAAAAAGTCAAAACTTACAGCCAGGCAAAAGGTGACCATGAATTTTCTCACAGTTCGCTGCGGGATTCTTGCCAGGATACACCATTGGAGCGGAGGTAAAGTCAAACGAAAGGAGGGAGGTCACGGTAGAGTCCGTACTATAGTTCTTGGCATTAGACGCAAAGTTCCTGGAAGCGATATGGCCGCAGAATTGGGTCGTGTAATTCGATAAAGTTGATATGATGAATGGAGGTGCGATACTAGAATCTTCTATACATATAGGTATTGAAGTTGCCATGGAAAAAGCAAACAGGAAAGACAGTCCGAAAAAAGCTCCTGAAGCCATATTGATCTAGCCGAGTTGGAAGTGATCTTCGTTGGTCTATGTAGAGTAAAGGTATAGAATGGGATCAGATTCGTGATATACCTTTTCTTCGCAAAGAGGTCAAACTTTCGCTGTTTCAGTTTCCACAACTATTGGAGATATTGAAGCACGACGCAACTTGAAGAGCGCAAATAACCTCAAAGCCATATCTCTAGCTACTGTGGTAAATATATGGAAATATTTAACCGTTCTTGCCATGACGTTGCCCCTAGCCACCATAGCGAAAAAAGGATCCCACCAGCTGCGGTAAGATAAGGCTGCGGCTAAGCACTGTTGATACGCATGGCTGCAGCTTACAAGGGCCGCTTTCTTTGTGCATTTGTCTATATTTATCATCTTGGACGATTTTCGATTTGGCTTCTGACTGACACACCAGATCGCAAAACTGGGTCTTTATATCCATTGTTGAAAAGTTGGTATTCGGCCCTACGGTTCAATCGCCCAGCACATATCATGTTTTCTTCCCCCCAAACCAAGAAATATGTCAGCTAGGGTGTGTGTAGTTCTTTAGCCCTTTAGCCCTTTATTAGCCGAGGCTGCGACCGAAACTCAATTGTCATTCTTGAAGATTCAACATCTCGCTTCAGAACCTTCCTTCTGGGAGGGCTCATGGTTTATCATGGTAAAACCACTTATTGGCTACTACCATAATGTTTGATCGAAGTCAGACCTCAGGCTCATGCTTCTCGATGGATGCTGTCATCATAGGCGCTGAAAGATGGGGTGGCAGTGTTGTCGTAGTAAGAGTGGAGGAGGCTGAGTAACATCATCGTCCGCTTGAGACAGTGATTGATATGAAAGAAGCCTAGAAATGAATAGACTCAACAGGACAGATGACGAAATGGATAAAGTTGAAGAGTTTACAGGTTGGCGAACGCAGTATCTAAATCATATACTCGTAGAATGATTCCACACTCCGGCTAGAACGGCATGCGTGTATTTGATATCTTGGCCATTTTCCCTGCTGCTCAATGTGACTTCCATCTGCACCCAGCCGTTTTGTGAATACTGACACGTTTCTCAACGTAGATGCATAGAGTACAACGCAATCAATAGTCGTAATAATATGACGCCAAAATAGTGCGCTACTACGTGTATGGTCCGTAGCTCAATAGGGTTTATATAGTATAATCCCGTGACTCTTCACCGGGCGACAAATGAGCGTCGTATATAGAGTAAATAGCATCGCTGAAGATGATATAAATAAGACAGCTTTACAATACACTCAAATGTACTCGTACTTGATTTTTTAATCACTTTTAGAATTTCATCAAGAACCCAATCCAGTCAATCTTTCGTCATGCATTTCTGATTTCATGTTTGTATTTCCTGCATATTTACACATGAATTTCCTAGTACTAACTACCCCAAGCCATAGAAGCTGACCTGCAGCTCCTGCACCCCCCCTGAAAAGATTATTTTGCTAGTACTAATATGCCGAAATCATGGTATTGTGTGATATATTGTGACAGGATACAAACACCAAGACAACTTCCCGAATGATGCCAACTAGTAGCCATCCTTCACCTTCTCGAACTGGTTCATCAGTGCTGCGTCGGGCATGTTATACTTAATGGGACCTTGATCGGTCAATCTCTTCAAGGTAAAGCGCCAAAATTTACCACCCTTCGCATTCGTTTGTATTTCGCAGTCTATAACTCGATACAATCCGTCGTACCGAATTCCCATGGATGGGCCTTTCTTCCATGCGCACGTGTGGTTTCTCAGCACACGAACCGGGTTTCCGTTGGCAATAGATTGTCTCATGGCTTGTGTACGAGGATTCAAAGAATCTGGTTCTTTCGCTGTCGTGTCTTTTGCTCCAGGTGCAGAATAACGCACTGTATCGCCCGTATCTTGGTCGAAACCTTGGTAATGGCTCGATATGACAATGGAATATGCTCCAGAAACTGGGTCTCCAGAAATTCCACCTTGGGAGGCGCCTGTGGTACAAGAGTTAGTCGATATTGGTGACTATAATGGGATATTGTAGGAATAAACATACCATGCGCTCCATCTCGAAGTGCCGCAATCTGCGCAGCCCAACAAGCACCAATGATAAGATTGTTGTGACCAAAAACATCGAAGCTTTTCTTATAGATTTCCCGTGTCTCAGGGCAGATTCTTGCGACGTTGTTAATCAGTCGACATCCGCGCATAGCACCAGAAGTTCCCCAAATAGGATGGTTTGATGGCGGGGGTAGATCTTTCGTTCCTGAGGAACCAGAAGTCGAACTTTTCTTGACTCTCTTGGTTACCCTGGAATCTTCACGCTCTGTGGACTTTTTTTTCTTGCTAATGGGATTGCCCGACTGGTTTTCTGTATCTGATGAAGGGGACGGTGACGGTTCCTTGAAGCCATTGAGCGCCTCGGTGCTCTTTATTACTTCTTGACAGGCGACGACGTATTCCTTGGGGAATTTGCCTTCTGCCGAAGCAATGTGTTCCATAACTTTCTTAAGTGTAATAGCCCCGCTATGGTAGAAGTTAGCTACTGTATAGCTATCGAAGTTAAGAAAGACAAGAACGCATACGTGAATTCAGGTGTTACCTCATCAGGCTTCGTTGTGATTAAGAATGAAATAAGATACAGATAGTGCTTGACGTGGTCCCATTCACGAGGCGCCAGGATTTGGCCATTCTTCGAGCGCACATATATGAGGATTGTAGTCTGCCTTAAATTTTTGAGTTGATAGAGAACTGTCGCAGGATCACGATGAGCATCTGAAGCCGTGAAATTTGGGCCCATCAGCTTGGCCATAGCATCTTGTAGATCAAAGTGAGGAGTAGTTGATAAGATATCATCCTTTTCATCATCTTTGATATTCTCCTCGTCCTTGATCACCTGTTCAGAGAGAGTTGTTGAAGTGAAAGAAGGCTTCGAGTCAGATGTGGATGTGACTTGAGAGCTTTGCAATGTGGAGGGTTGTCGAGATTCTGGTTGGGGTCCCGATTCCATTACTGCCGTTTCCTTTGAAGTCCAAAGTTAGTTTACTCGTACAGTAATTGTGCAGTAAATCTAGATCTAGATCGGGATCTAGACCTGGCCGACCTAAAGACTTACAAGTTTTGCTATCCCGCAACTAGAAGGGGCTCCCAGAGCTACCCCTCTATTATTTTCCGCCAGGTCACCCATGACGGGAAGGAAGGAGTCAAGAGAAGTCAAGTAACGAACTTAATTGAAGGAAGTTGAAAATTCAAGGGAGTTGCAGTCAAGAAGGGGAGGAACGGAGGAAGAAACGAAGATGATTCTTATGCTACTGCTGTTGATTGTGTGAGAAAGAGAAGAAGCAGAGTCAACGTTTCAGGATCTTTTCACTTCCCTTTGATGAGGGCGTATGCAAACGCACAGCTCAGCCAATAAGAGTATTAGATCCCTTTGGATATCAAATTTAAATTCAATTTCGCCTTTCAATTCAATTTCCAATGCTAGACGTAACGAGACTGTGTTAGGTCACTGATTTAAATTTATAATATTTCTTCTCATGTATCTCAAGATGTATTATAATAGCTACTCGAGTAATATAGATATCTAACATCTAGATAGTTAAATAGACTCGAGTAATATATTGGATATACTTGTATATCATCAAGTTAGTACAATATCCAACATGTAACATTCCTTTTTTTCGAAATACTATTAATAGATGAGCAATAGAATCTTCGAGAGTAATCAAAGTGATTTTAAAATTGAAGTTGATGTACGTAAGTATTCTAATTTGTATTTTATGAAACGATTAGTTCATGAAAGATGAGTTGATGAGTTGATATGAATGAGACTACGAGTAAATAGCAATTCCATGAAAGAAACGGGAACACTCATTGAATTTATACTCTATCAAGACTTCAGCGAAAGCAAGGTTTGTATTTTCCGAGAAATACAAAATAAAGAGCTCCAGGATCAAGGGCTTTGAGGTTATCTTGAAGTTAATTATTGTGCGGCTAATTTGAATTTACCACTAGCTACTCGATTAGATGCATACAAGCAATCCTTTGACTTACCAGGGGGCCATGACTCATTACTAGGATTAACTACAGGTGTTAATTACCCCTCAATCCCATGAACATGCCAATGTAATCTTCTTTGTTATACGATTGTCACCTTGTTAATCTGTTGACCATCATTTTCTACGCTACTAAAAATAAGTTTGCAGGGATAAGATTCAATAGACTGACTGCAGATGTGAAGTTGAACTAAAGTTCTATGCAATGTTAGATAAAGAGGTCCCTTTCGCCTGGTACAAGATGGGTGTGTTTTCTTACTTTGAGGCTGGCAGTCCTCTTTGTCCTTAGCATCAGATCATTGATCGAGAATGCGTTGTAGATCATGCCATCAATACATCAACCTAACTACTTAATACTCTGCTACACAGTAGTAAACAACATATCCAACACTCACCCATCAATACGGCGAAGCACTCTTCACAATGAGCATGAGCAACAGTGTATCGAAACCAACACCCAGTTATTTACAAGCTACAATAGGACACAAAGGAGTGACAAACGCGTCACTCATCGAACTATCAGTACAGCCCACCACAGCGGCAATTACTTGACCCGCAGCTAATCTACCATAATCCAGGATCTCCGGTAATGATGAGAAACCCAAGGGCGGGAACAAGATCAAGATTCAACCTTGTCAGCTACACAATTGAAAACAAAGAGCGACAAGACATCATGGATTGAAGAAGCAGAATAGTGGGATAATAATCCAATCTATAAAAGGAAAGGCAATGTGAAGAAAGAATAAATACAGTGGCCCTTACAGGAAAGAGCATAGAGAACAGCATATCAATCAACAAATCTCATATCCCCCAGAAAGTGGAAGAAATACACTTAGAAGCTGCTGTACCTACCATTCAACATGAGAATAATTTTAGACACACTGACAATATAGGCCAAAGAAGGCGATTGGAGGGCAAGAAGATGAAGGACAAATACAACCCCAATTAAATGCGGCAATCATCAAGTACAATAGTAAGACCAAGCAGATACACTTAATATACAGCAGAAAGAACAACAAAAGACCAAAATATGTAGGTAAACAAAATGAAAGTGACCTGACAAAAAAGGTGATGGGAGTTTGGGACTACATTGTCAAACAAAAGGGGTAAGTCTCGGTTATGATCAGGGGGTGTTCTTTTGATTCAACTCGACTATTTAACCGAAGGGGCTGAGGGCAAGTTAACCGTGCCCTGTGCAGATTGATGCAGCTAGTACCATCTTACCAAGATACACCAACCGCTCACATTACAAAGTGCAAGACATTACCTGTCAGCAATCAAGAAGCAGATCTGGTCATGACCTGCACTGCACAGGAAGTCAGACTCTGAGCCAACAAAGTAAGTCTCTTGAGTGAATCAAGCACTAGACACATGCAGGTTTCCCCATGACTATTCGTAGTTTAGGTGAATTACAATCATTACTAGTCTGAGTTGTCAAGATGAACCCAAACGTGATACTAACATCCACACTCTATTGTGATAGAAATCCTGGATTAGAAGAACCTTTTTAACCATCTGCAAGTACTAGTACTCTACTCTACATACTAAGTACATCAAAAGTATATTTACCATGCATGATCTTTCACATGATAAATCAACACGCAAGCAAGCTCCTGTTGCTCCAGAGTTTCTCCAGCAAGCAAACATCTCTATGGGAATGAGATGTACCATGGTAAGTAATTCTTTATACGTCCATATCTTCCACCACCTGGGAATAATACAAGGTTATCTCTTGTTAGTGGTAGATCATCAGTCTGTCTTTCTACGTGTGTGAATACGATTTAATCATATAGTAATTGCATTCAAAGACGGACGTATGGATGTATGTATGCATGTATGATTTGAAGTATCTCAAGGATATATACCGTAAACGTCGTATATTTGGTATATATACCCATGAATTGCTGTTAGATTGAGGAGGCTTAAGTTGGGTTAGGTGCTATTATTGCGGAAGGGAGGAAGGAAGGATGGGATGGGATGGGATATTGTGGTTTAAGGATGAGAGAGGGGAAAGAAGGAAAAAGAGAGTGAAATATTTTGTTTTGTATGATTGATTCTGGTGCGATTTTATGGATGGATGGATGAGTACATATAGAGTAGACTAAATCTGAAGTATAAGTCCAAGTCTCAAGTATCTTCTCTCTCTCTCTGTTTTTTTTTATTCCTCTTTGTGTTTTTTTGCGCATCTTCTAATGGCTAGGACTCGATGGTTATCTCTCGCTTTTGAATCAGTATCTTGCTAATATTAACAGTGACGATATCGTGATGAGTTTGGTTGTATGTGGAATTTACGAGTAGATGCTAGTAGATAGATATATTTCCAGCAGCGGTTTGGCTCCGAGTTTCAAAATCCTTCTTGGGATCTTGAACTTGGGGTGCGGGGGAGGATCTGGAAGGTGATAGGAGTTATGCGTATGATATGATGGATGCATGGCAGCTTTATTATTTGGAGGGAAGGAAGAGAGAGAGAGAGGAGAGGAGAATATTGATGGATTTATTTGTGTATGTTTATTTACTCGGTATATGATTTCTCGATGCTGAGTATGGAGGTGGTGTGAGAGGTGAGGGGTAAGGGGTAGAAGATGGGTTGTGAACCTGTGAACCTGTGAATCTGTAATGCCAATAGTTAGAGTAGCTAGGTTGAACTCTGAGCCCTTTGGGATGACAATAGATATATATATATACACACCAACAAATCCAATCCATAATTGCTATAGAAAATATTTCACCCTAAACTCCCATGGATGAATTTCTCTGATCAATTTCCCATCCCCCTTTTTTCCTTTCCTTCCGCTTGCGCTTGCGCTCGCTTGTTTCGTAATACGTAATCATCATCGTCGACATTATTTACAATCCCCCAATATTCGCCAGCTGATTGGTACCCATCCCATCCAAGTTCATATCTCAAATATCCCATAGCCCGATCCTGCGAGCACGCTCGTGAATTCTATATGCTGATCTCCATCCCCATGACATTCTTGCATCTTTGGTCCTCCTCTTCGTCGCTGGTGGTGTTCAAGTTCCAAAGAAATGAAAATGTATAGAATGCATTAATGGGACCATAATCTAAAACGTTCTCATTCTTTCTTGTTGGACTTTTGGCCTTTCCCGCCGGGAGGGTTAATCTTGATTTTTGTGATGTTTGATCGATACAAATCAAGTCGATTGATCTTTCTCGATTTGCTCTCGAGTTGACACTTCGAGACTCGTCTTTACCTTCATTTGACGTGTTGGAGATTCGTTACTCGTAGGTAAGGTCACCCTATACCATTACCCCCCAGCGAATGCAACTCAAGGTTTTCGTTCCTGCAGCATGATCAACCCGAAAAGGACCTTTCCATCCACATCCACAGTCCCATCCACATAATCACTTCACACTTTCAATTCCATTTCTCCTACTACTCAGCCTGGAAACGCTGCCGGAGGTGTCGACGCCGCCGCATTATCCGTGTTCCCCCTTCCGGGTAACCTCGACGGCGCCATGAAGGAAATCTGCCTCGGCCTCGTCGGTTTCGCCGGCATCGCAATCACCTTGGCGAACGCCTCCATGCTCGCTTCGTGCTCTCTTAGTTTTCGATCGTGTGCCCGCATAAATTCTACTTTCTGGGTTAATACTCGAGTATTCGTGTGTTTAATTCTTTGAAACTTGTGCGTGTGTTTCTTTGTGGGATTCCAATTGCCATCCTTCAACTCCCTCAAATTCCCCATCCCCACACCCCCAACTTCTACCATTTTCACAATCCAAAAATAAGAAGAAAATAAAAAGAATGATAAAAATATATCAAACTTACCCTCATGTTTCCTGACCTCCTCCTGATGACTCCGCATCTCATCGGCGTGCTTCAAAGCCTCCGTCTCGTAATACTGCTCCATCTCATACTGCTCCTGGGCGATCCGATCGGCATCGGCTTGGATGCGCGATTGCGCCTCGAGCATGCGGTCTTGGGCGGCGGCCATCTGGTCTTGTTCGCGCGCGCGCTGCTCAGCTTGTCGCTCATATTCGAGGATGCGGGGGGGTTTTTGCGCCATGGTTTTATTATTTTT
>NGKF01000001.1:4478119-4518941 GCA_002162555.1 Monilinia aucupariae
AGAGGAGGCTTTCGAGGGTTGGCGGGTTGGAGGGCAGTATTGATTGGTAGGCAGGAAGGGCTAGCGAGGGGCAAGCTAAGATTAGAAAGCAAGTACCTGTATAGTATATCGAATGCTTAGCATTCAAGTCTTCACCTCTTTACCTATATTGATCTACATCTTTAAACAGTCATACGGTCATTGCATGAGGGACGAGCGGGATGGACGGGATGAACGGGATGGACGGGATGGACGGGGTAAACTGAAGACCGAGGACTAAAATTCTTAAAAGCGAACAATTGATAGATCCCAATTGTGATGCAGGTTGATGTAGATGTAGATATAGAGGTACAACGGACAACTTGTCATTAGTGAATGGGTCACCCATCCCTAAAGGAATGGGCACGTGATATGTAACTGAAAAATCTTGGTCCGAAATCTTGGGTTAACGGAGAGATTGTTCCTACATATATTGGCAGGCTTATTGATGGTGATTTGATAGTCATGTCACAATATAATTATATAAATGATCAATTGCAAGGGAATGCGTGAATGCACGTGTTGACAGCTCGTGATACGATCAAGTGCCAAGGCGCTAGTTAAGGTTACTTTGGAATTGGAATCGTTACTCGTGTCTTCCCTCCAAACCTTTCCTTTCCAGTCCTTTCCAGTCCTTTCCAGTCCTTTGCTGATTCAAATCCAACCATCAAACCTCATCGGCAAACCTGGATGGAGAGACATTATTAGCATCACGAACCTCCTTGGGTATCTGGACGCGCTTTAGCCACCAATTGAAGCTGGCGATTCTGGCGCTCGATGCTCAGGAGGTTGTTTCACGGTGAAGAAGTGCCTTGGCATACTTTCGTCCTCCGGACTTGCTTCATCCTAACGATCAATGGTTCGAACCTAGCAACCTCAGCTTCGCTGGCCATAGTCCAGCTACCATAGAGTCAGTCTGTGAAGAACCACTGACCTTGGGAAATTGGGATATATCTCAGACCTTTGACCTATTACGGTAAGATTGCTCTAAGATACGAAGTCGAATTGGGAATTGCGCTTTTGCTATCAGTATAGTGTCGAGCACACTCCATCACCGAGCAACCATGAAAGCCAAGTGGTGATGAAGCCAAGGTATGTATTTTTTTTGCCCTCGAATCTTTTTCACACCATTGCTGTCTCGAATTTACCATGGCATTTAAACCTAACCGCAGCCTTGCTACGAGTACATACAACTTATTATCTTCATTCATTCGGTTCATCCTTTTGTTCCATGGACGTCTTGTCTTTGAAATTCGATAAGTATCGAATCATTTCAATCTTTGCAATGTGTTTGGTATGTTTTAACTCAAATCAAGTCATGGAAGATTCAAACGGAGGACGTGACCATGTGTCCGTGAGACTTGATAAGTTTCAACCGAAACCGTGCTTCCTAGTAAGATCTACGCACAGAAACAACTTCAACCCTATCATGACTCTCTATTCATGTGCAGTATACCCATCATTGGTTTAAGTTTTAGCCACTGGTAAAATACTCATTCTATGCAATGTCGGTACCTGTCATTGTTAGAGCTTGCGTTACAGTTTATTTCATGACCTGACCATTTTGGGAACAAGTCATACCAAATTGAGTACTCGTAGATGCCGTGCCCTGATCGTCGTCTGGAAGTCCACCCACTCAGTTTTTTATTCCATCATACGATACCACTGAACTCATGGTAGCCTAGCCGTTGAAATCATCTCGCTCTTTGGTACCATCTTCTTCCCATCAACTCCAAACATCTTTGATATTAATAAATTCTTGTTGTTGACGCCGGCGCCAAACATGAGCACATTTTGATAGCTACGAACACAATGTCCTTCATGATTTCATTTTCTTAATACTTTCACCCATAGTTTGAGAATTTCATATTGTAAATACCTCTGTTGTTGATGTACAGAGATGGGTATAACAGATTCCAATCAGACCTTATTGGCAGCCTTTTCATTGTTAGTTCATTCGCCCCAAATATCTTCGATCATTGTTGCTAAACATGGAATCAATACAGTGGTATTCTTCTACAGGCAACTGCGGGCGCATTGGTCATATACTCTAAAGGCCATGGCTCAAATGTTTTCAAGGACAGCAGGAGGCTGGCCCTCGTACTGTTCTTGTCGTTTTCTGTTCTGTGGGCGCAAATAGATTTCTTGGATCTCTTGATACCCACGATGAGTACCGGGACTTGTCAGGCCGGGTTAATATTTACAACAGGGCTCGATCAATTGGCAAGGGTGGCACTCGAACAATTTTTGCTGTGGTCGATTGTGCATGGAACGAAGATTACCGACCTTCGAGCTATATTGCAAGGACTATTGGTTATCCGATTGATTGTGGGAGGTGTTTTGGCGGGAGTTACTCGTCCTCAATTCGCACCTACATGTGTCGCCGATACTTCTATATTACCTGTGGCAATTGTGGTTCTAGTTATGGATTTAATCATTGTTGGAGCTCTGCTTGTCCAGGCCGGCTCTCTAGGGATGTTTGGGGATCGCCGTGAAGACCGAAAAGCTCAGAGTCGAGCTCTATTGCTTGCAATTGCAGGCTTTGCTGTTTGGACTATAGTACGTGCCTGGAAATTTTGTTTGGTCAAATGACTAACAGAAACTTCAGACAAGTGTACCAATGATTCTTGGAATACCTAGCATTATGTTGATCGGTCGAACCCTCGTACCTGCAATTGGGCTTCTTGTGCTCGTCGGTAGGTATATCACTCATGCAACACCCTTAACGTGTACTAATAGCTTTATAGGCATCGTTACTATTTTTCCAGTAGATCTCTTATCTCCAAAAAAAGAAGATCATGTCACAGCGGGTGCAAAATCTCCATTTTCTACAAGCCCACTGGCACCATCTCGAGGGGTGTTTCAAACTCGTACAGAGGCCAAAGGATCACCAATAGTTGCTCAACCTGGAACTCAAAATCAATTGTTTGTAGTCAACCCATCGTCGATACCAAATCAGAGAGATTTTCGGAGCGTTAAGAAACTGGCCGACGCTGGAGATTCGCGAATCGCGGGGGATGCTTCGGGATATGAAGCTCCAGGCGGTGTTTTGTCCAGCACTTTTGCTGCGTTACCTTTGGCTTTCAATCAAGAAGCACTGATACAAGCCACTGATGGATCTTTTAAGACTCCTAAATCTACTCCAGTCCAGGAAAAACGTCCCAAAGCATCTGTTCGAGGACTTACCATCTCGAATCCTATAATTCATAATGAAACGGACCCTGATGGACCTTTTGCTAAAATAGCAACAATTGATCTCGAGGTTGCTATTATGAACGATAATAAACGAAGGGCAATGGCCAGCAAAAAGGCTCCGCTCAACACTCCAAGTGGGATTACTCAACGTCCAAAAGCGTCACCATTAGATACGAGAAACGAGAATAATGTTTTTGCTGGGAGAGTGCCACAGGATCAGTCTAATGAGTTGGCGATAGCATCAGGGCTGTCAACTTCTGCATCAATTCTTCCTGCACGCGACGAGGTGCGACGGCGCTCACCACGAGTAATCAAAAATCTAGAAACCTTGGAAGACAAACATACTTTTAGACCTGTCGCCGGCAACCCATCGACTCCCAGATCTCAAAAATCAATGATGCCTCAACAGAACGCATCATCTCAACCACAAACAGTCATGCTTATGAATGATATTGTTTACGACAACCCTGAAATAGTAGAAAATATTATCAGTAAAACTCCCGGATATTTCGAACAGAAATCTTTGCAGGAATTGTCACCCTTGGCTCCTTATACTTCGGGATTTCAACCGCGAGAAACGGTAATCGACAGGGCGAGGCCTATTCCGAGACATAAAAATATGGAAATGTTTGGAAGTGAGCCTTTGCCGGGTCGTAGACGTACCAAATCAAGTTCTTCACTTCTGAACATGAAACCTTTCTTCACTAATCCAGATAGCCCATCTGACCTCCCACCACTTCCAAGGCTGCCTCCAATATATACCGCCTCCAAACTGAAGAAGCTTCTACCTAACGACACTAAAAGCATGACGGTCAACGAGAAGATGGATTTCTTGTTTCCAGCTCCACCAGACGCAACATCAATCAACAACCGTCGATCATCAGTTCCAGACCTTCCAAGTATGGCTAGAAAATTACCTAACTCGATCGAGCTAGACGGGCAAAGTACCCCCATCTCAAAACGAACAACAGCTATTGCGCTACTTACCCCGCATGGATATCCGACCAAACAAAATCTGACAGATGTTGACGACTCGAATCGCGTAACCTATCGTTCAAATGCTATGGAAAGTGTGTCGGAGACGTTAGTACCAAGTCATACTCCTATCGCTACGAATATGCTCAAGCTGGGAAGTGAAAGCCTTTCAAGTGGTTCTTCTGACGCAAATCTTCAAGCATCGACTCCTTTAGAAAGAGATTACATGAGCCAAATTAGTCCATCGAATGCATCTGATACGTATAGAAACTCATCATATTCTACGTTTTCACCACTGAGAAGCCAAAGATTTACACCTGATGTTGAGAGCTTAGAAAGGATGTCAGAAATTGCAATGGAGGAGGAGGATGATGATGATGATGATGAAGGCTTGGGAGATGAGGTCATGGTTGTCATGATGGATGCTGATGAAGTTCGGAGGTCCAGAGCAGAATCAGTGGCTAACGACAGGGAATCTTTCATTTTCGATAGCAACGGCTTACCTGTTGAAGCAACACACTCGGTTCCACCATGGCATCGAAGAATTGGTGATGAACTCCCCGCTTTCTCTGATCGCCATATGAAGCTAGGTTCCAGAAAAATAACACCTCCAACAGCCTTAGATTTGGCACCTCCACGTGAAAGAGCATCTCCAATTCTTATTCACAACGTCGAGACATCTCCACCATTAGACTCGCCAGCAAAGGCTCTCCAAGAGATTCAAGACCAACTGAATCGAATGGAAAAATCAAGGCGGCCATCATCAGGGTCAATTTTTCGTCGTGTGTCAGATACGGAGGAAGTTGGAGGCTTTGAATACGAGGGTTATTTGGAGAGGCTAAGATTACTTGAAAATCTCGAGAACGAGATAGATGAGCAAGATAACGATTGGCAAAACATGCATCAAAGGTTAAGTCGAGAATCTATGTCCACAATTGGTAGCATTGAGACCCCACAATTACAGGCCTCTCCTGAACCAACAGGCTCTGTCATGGAGGCTGCACCATCTCATAGATTATCGCTAGGATTACGCCGGAGTTCCTCCCGACTTATACGTCAATCCATTAGAGACAGCCAGGCTGGAATATCTGCAGGAGAGGAAATCATGCCTTCCCAGATCCAAGAAAGTTCTAGTCTTGGTGGTTGGCAACGGCGCCTAGCTGATGCTCAGACGTCTTATATCGAAAATGCGCCAGCAGCTTCCCATTCCCGCAATAGCAGTATCAATTTTTTGTCAGTGCCCAAAGCGCCGCATGAATCAATGGAAAGCCCAACCCCTACCCAGAGCGAGATGGAGACTCGGCCGAAGAGCGAATATGAAAGCGAAGAAGAGGAAATAATTGACAATGAACAGTCAATATCTTCGCCATATTGCCCAGAATTATTGTGGCAGCCAGTTGTGCAATCGCCCAATGTAGCTGCCTCATTACTTTGGAGCCCTGGTAATGGAAAGTCCTCCATGAAGCCAAGTTCATCTCCTGAGCCTCCAGCAAAGTATCTTCGGCCTGCCCGGCGACGAAGCAAGATTGAAACGATACTTAACAGTCGCGATCTATGGTCAAAGTCACCTCTGAATGTACAATCCATTCTTTTTCCAGTGCAAGCATTATGGGGATTAACATCATTCCGAGCGCCTACCGTCAAAGCCCGCCCCGTGACACAAAAACCCCAAAGAAGATCTAAGCGTATCACACATTTGGCGGACATTGGTAAGTGACCAATGCTTTTCCGTTACTAAATATAGAAAGCCGTTACTAACCATAAGCAGTCGAGAACCCTGAACCTCTGCCCAACAAACGTGATACATTAGGAATCTTCCAATTTCCATGGGGAGAGCGTTCTGACACAGCTATACCCCACCCAACTTATTACCCAAAATTAAAAGCCAGTCCGGTATTACCGGTGTTCAACGCGGCACTTAATCCTAGGTCACGTAAATTTCAACCTGAGATACCAGAATATTCTTCTTCTTCATTCTTTGATGAATACGACGAGGAGGACGAGGAGGACGAAGAAGAGGAGCTTGTATACGCGATGGACTCTGGAAGTGATGATGAATTTGACGAGACTACTCTATGGGAAATTGCAAGCCTGCTCAAAACTACCGGTCTCCCCTCGAAAAACAGTCTTCTGCCGCCAATGCGCTCTTCCAATGAGATTGTTGATGATTACGATGAGTATAAGACCAGCTCGGAAAGCGATTTCACCCCCGAGAATGAATACTATGAAGAGCTCAATGATGATATCTATGAGGAAGAAGATAACGAGATCAGAAACTCAAGTATCATGTTCTCTCAGGAGGATTACCTGAACCTAGATGATGAGGTTACTTGGGATACAACAGAGTCACTCGCCACATTTGATAAAGAATCCGACGAAGAAAGCATCCAGGGGACATGCGAAGCTTCAGATGAACCTCTAACAAATTTGGCCACAGATTCACTACTTTGGAATAACATCATGTCATTGTCTGTTAAGCGACTTGAGTATGGTTTACCTCAACCAGCTCCCGATATCTGGCAATCATATATCCTAGCATTGCAAGACACAATTCGAACTAAACATAGACTTTCGCCATTAATATCAAAACTTACTAGCTGCACTCTTTGGAGCGAAAAGGAGAGCGATAACCTGGAGAAAGTTAAGCAGGTTCTTGATGTTGACCTCGAGCCCGAGTCTCTACCTGCTACTGCCAGAATCATGACACGGACTCCTCCAGCAGTATTTATTGGAGTCCCAACTTCTGGTCTTTTCTCCCCAGAAGCTAGGCTTCAGGAGTTCCGCTCAACTACCAAGATGCCGGCTGCTATTGGCCTCGAGATGTGGACCGAAACATTCGCATCAAAAAATCAAGTTCATGCTCAAATTGAGGATTCAGCATCCAAGTCTCGAATATTTTTTAACCAAGAACCCATTGAATTGCCTACTTTGGAATCTTGCGAGCTTTCGCAACCATCTTCAAAATCGCCTATTTCAACAAATTGGCTTCAAACTTCGACCCGGTCCAGTACAAACCGCCAGTTTCTTTTCCAGAAAACTGTTGCTACTGTTACCGGTCATAGTAATGCTCTGATGTGGGAGCTGGCTCCAAAAGCAATCATCTCTACGTCGGATATGTTCGCGAATATAAAGCATGAACCTCTTCGAAGAAATTCTGCTACTCGCCCCACGCTCCTTCCGCCCCTGGAGTCCACCAAGCTTTACACAAAATCGAAGAAGACTAAGTCTGAGATAAACTGGCTGCGTTTATCCATTGTGCCACCCATGGTTATAGCTCAGGGCCTTTCGATGATGTGGACGCCCAAGGGGTTTTCTAGTCCGGACTTGTTCTCAAATGTTGTGTATGAATCTTCCAAGATGGTTACTGGTCCTCGAACATTTACCCTTCCACTGCTAGAGTCATCTGAGCTCATCATAACTCAACATGGGTCGAAAGCGGAAAGTGACTGGTTACGTTTATCCGTCGCACCCATAATCGCCACACCAAGAAAAAGTATGACGTGGGCAGCTTCTGTACCAACTACCTCTTTACCGGATTTGTTCGCAGATGTCAAAGCCGACCGTGTTAAGAGGATGTCTGATGTTCGCCCTTCTAATTTACCTCGTCTGACTTCTACAGATCTTTTCAAAGTAAAGATCGACCAGAAGACTGAAGTCAATTGGCTACGCGTATCTGCCGTGGAGCTCGCAAATCAGGAGATTAAGACTGAGGATCTTAACAAGGCTTCGATTGAGGAGCCGATAGCCGAAGAGGTAGCCATCGAGGTACCTTCTATTGGACAACCTACATTTGAAGAGTTAGTGGCTGATATAGAAAATCTTACCGAGGAACAAATTGCCGAATTATTAGATAGCGACGAGTTTTCATCCAAAACTGACACACCCGGAGAGTTTATTACAGATGAGCCCCTTAGCGAAAACTCATTCACGGATTGAAATGATGTGGACCGCATCCCAAAGTGCCGCAATGGGAGAGATCATCGGTCCTTGGAAACTGTCTCCATTAGCTGCAGTTTCTCGCCTCGATATCTTTGTCAAGAGTATTGAGCCTTATGTTCAGAATCATCATGATACTCCCGAAGAGGTCTTCCAAGGCCCGAGTCTTCGGAACTTTTACTGCTGGGCTTCACTTGCAAAGATGGGATTGACTGGCTTCAACATTCCTCCATGTCTTCAGCCTAGAGTTCAATGTCTGTATTGACTGCAAGATCTATCGAGAATTTTGTGAAATTTGTCCCATCCGTGGTGCTTCATAGTTCAAGAATCTGGATACTCAGGGCATCAGCTCTAACAAAAGTCTCCGGGGAAGACAGGTGGTCACCTTCTACAACACGAAATCATACCGAGCTTCCTATTTTATCCGATACTCAGATTAAAGCCTTAATCCGAATAAATAGACAGAAACCGAGAAGAAAATCAGGAGCACAGTATTGTGGGAAAAAGGAAGAAGCCCTCTCCCCAGCACCAAACGCCGGTTATTGGGCTGAGAAACAACAAGATAGCATGGCTTCGAACAGGCATTGTGAATTATGCATGTTTGATAGGTTTGTACTATAACATTTGCACTCTGGGTTGCTTCTTTTGGTAGAGCATATGTGAAAGCGGAAAAAGGGTTCAGGGATACAGGTCTGGACGGTGCATTGTGCATATGGCGTATGGAAGAATGATACCCGCGATATGTGTAGATAGTTTACTTCCAAGCCATCTTTGGCACTTCTCCCCAAGACTGTTCAATATATGTTACCTCAATGTCATTCTGCCTCTTTCTCCTATATGTAACGATCCTCATGTTTGGCTTCGCAACGTTACTTGATTCTCAAGTGGAGACTGGATGTGTGTGATATTCAAGTCACAGGCGGCTTTCTCGGCGTCATTCTTTCCAAAGATTGAGTATGACTGCATGAGGGGCTCGCTGTCTATAGTGACAATATTACATAGCGGAAACAAAAGATTCAAACGTCCCATAGTTAAGAGAGAGATTCTCAAACTTCGAAATGTTCCAAAGACTTCTAAAACATCAACATCATGGCGAAAACCGTCAATCATCATCTCTTATGAGATGGTATACTCTATTGTCTTGTCTTCTGTTGAATTTCTCTCCGAGTTGATTGATCATCTGTTTCTGTTGCGGCATTAAATATCATGTGATTGGGTTTATGTAAGCTGCTGTCTTATCTTAGAGCATGCATCGATGCAGTCTGTTGAAATCAAGTTTATTACCAGCCCTCGACACATTTACTTACTCTCAGAGAGTGTTAATTACATTTTCAAAATTGAAGATACCTCCAAAGATTCTCCCCACAGACTCCTCTCTCCGCACTCATCAACATTCCTGTCCTTTGGTAATCGCGGTGCCTTCTAGGAATCGCCACAGATCTTCACAGCAATCCGCCAAACTTTTCTCTGTCTTCCACATCAACTCTTTCTGTGCCTTTTCTGCTAAGGCTACACACTTCCCAACATCCCCTACTCTTCTTCCAACGATATTGATAGGGATTTTGCTCTGGGTAGCCTGCTCCATGGCACTTACCACATCGAGCACTGAGTATCCTTGACCAGTGCCAAGGTTATAGACTTTGAAGCCACCGTGTGGACGGTTGCTGAGAGCCGCCAAATGACCACGCGCAAGATCAGTGACGTGAATATAATCTCTCACAGCCGTGCCATCGTGAGTATCGTAATCGGAGCCATATACGTTCAGCGCAGGCGATACACCAGTGAGCACACGTAAAACAACAGGCATCAAGTTTGAGGCGGCAACTCGAGGGTCTTCGCCAAGCAAGCCCGACTCATCGCATCCGATTGGGTTGAAGTAGCGCAGTGCAGTGATCTCCCAATCAGGATCAGAGTGGGCGAGGTCGCTCAAAATTGCTTCGCACATCCATTTTGTGCGGCCGTAGGGGTTTGTGAGACCCGAGCATCCTGACTCCATTACATATTCTTCGTGGAGTGGTACTCCAGTATCTGCAACTGTTCCATAAACCGTCGCAGAAGAGCTGAAAACCATCTTCTTAATTCCAAATTGTTGCAGCAGAGAACAGAAGTCTACTAGGCCGCCAACATTGTTTGAGTAGTATTTTAGGGGTTGCTTAATACTTTCTTCTACAGCTTTGTACGCGGCGAAGTGTATCACCCCCGAGATGCATGATCGCTGACCATTTCCAAGGGTATCTGAACTCGAATCGAAGCTCATTACACCAGGATAATCGTATGCTTCGAGTATCGCGTTCATTTTGTTGATGTCTCTAAAGTCGGCGTCGTGGAATTTGAGTGAGGGTTGGTGTCCATTTTTGCCTTGGAGAATGTAATGCTGGCTGACCATCAACTGGAGTTTTTCAAAGACAGTGAAAAACGAGTTGCTAAGATTGTCTACCACGGCCACCTTCAGACTGGTTAGCTATTATCAAGGAAATTGACAGCGATATCATTACATTGTATCCAGCTTTGGCTAGTTCCCAAACTGTATGACTGCCAATGAATCCCAACCCCCCAACGACTAATATCCATTGATCATTGATCGAATTTCTAACTGCAAAGTCGATATCATCATCGTCGAATAATAAGGATCTTTCTGTTAGAGGAGTACCTAGAGCATTGCTTTCATTATCAGAGGAGATTCGCTCAGGTGTTGAGGCACCCGAATCGCTGGAATAAATTGTAGAACCAGGCATATTGTCGATAGGTTAAATCCCTGTAAAGATAAGGTATGATATATTCAATGCATTGGGCCCAACCCCCAAGGCTCAGACTTGTTCTTATTATACTTTTTTTTTTCAATGACAGGTCGCCTAAGCTAATACTCGTATATAATTATAGCTATAACACGCTTTTCGCCTCTATTGCAGCTACGCACTACTACACAGCCCTTACGTGATTATATTGCGTGCCATATCGGGTCGTATCGATTCCAATACTGCTGAAGTTCAATTTCAAGCAATTCCTCTGGTCCGAGCTAGCCGTTACAGAATTTCCAATATAGGGGCTTAAGGCTGCTTGCCTTCTTTGGGGACGCTTTGCGAATCTTCTTCAGCAAACCTGAAAAAGGAAGTTTGATTGCAGCAGCCTAGACTTGTCAAAGCATTTCACCATTGCTTGTACCTGATCGACCATGTTCTTCAAGAAAGAAAAACCCCTGGTAACTACAAAATCGACTGTTCTCGTTCCCCTTTACATTTATCCCACCCCTGGTGCATGGGAACGGTTACTTCAAAGGCAAGTCAGGAAGTGACGCTACCTTTGAAAATATTGATTAGGGGCTGATTAAACAATAGCATCTCTACCTATCCGGTGATCGAATTCATCATCGTGGTGAATCCTCACAACGGCCCTGGACAACTACTTGATAGTAACTACAAGAGAGAAATCCAAAAACTAAACTCGTACTCCAATGTTGCGGTTGTCGGGTATGTATCTACTGCATATGCAAGCAGGCAATATTCCAAAGTTCTGGAAGATGTGATGATCTACGCGGCTTGGAGACTCGAAGATGATGGGCTCGGTGTCCGAGGCATATTCTTCGACGAAACCCCGAACCAATGGACAGCATCAAATGCTACTTTTTTGGAAAACATCAACACTGCGGTGAAAGGCTGCGCTGGAATGGGAGCAGAGCCTCTTGTATGTGCATACCCTAAGATCGTCTACTGTCACTGACTGTTCGTTACCGATCAGATCATTCACAACCCGGGAACAATTCCACACTGGAGATTGATGTCTGGCTCTTGTTTGCCAGATATTACTGTAGTGTTCGAAGCAGCTCACCGGACGTATCACGAGAGTGGTTGCGAGAAAGCTCTGACGGATCTAAAGGTGGATCGAAGACGGTTGGCGTGCTTGATGCACTCTGTACCAGGTCCTCTGATGATCACACATTCCGACGTAGCATGTGAGATTAAAAAGCTGAAGCCTTTTGTGGGAACATTTTTCATCACTAGTCAGACTACAGATCTCTATACCAGCTTAGGGGATCATTGGGAACAGTTTATTCATGCTATCAGCCTTTGAGGAGGATCTGGAACGCGAATCTCATCTCATCTCAATATCCGATATTGCAGTGTGGGTATGGATGACTGTCTACCTTTGGAACACAATATGTTTCGAGGCCCAATTTTGTGGAAACATGGGGCATCATTGGAATCGGCAATACTTTGCCAAGATGTTGATACGTTCGGGTCGAGCACGATCCTTTTTCTCAGAGTTTTATTTGAAGGCTTATGTCGGAGAATAAGTTTTTGCACACCATGTAATGAGACGGCTAGAGTAACCCCTGTGAGATAAGTACGGCTTGGTCAGCGGGGATCACTAAATATGACATGAGCTTGCAAAAAGTACGCTCCGGGCCTTCTTCCCGAATGGGCTAATTTCAAACCAAAGTGACATCATGATTGATAGTAATACAAGCAACTGGAGGCACTTCAAGCTAATGATTGTTTTTACCATAAAAAGCATCGAACGGCTTGACCATGAACCACAACAGCTGAGGAGTTGCACCCCACAATCGGGCGGGCCTCAGCTTGACAGGGTCCAACGTGCGTTTCGTGCGCTCAGGTTAACGTTGCAGCGATCAGCAAAAGGTAATCCTGGCTCCATCTTGGCCAGTGTGTTATATTGGGGGGAGCTGCCTTGAGCCGGCGAGCAAGTGCAGCAGCTTCCACTCGGGGTATCATTTGATCGATATAGTATAGGGCTCATGCACATCATCAGACTGACACTGCAACTCCAGCACGATATTGGGCCCGGGCAGGGCACATCCAATACCCTCCAGTCCATATTGGAAGGCTGCGCAGAGAGGCCTGCTGGATTGAGCGAGCCTTTCGATATCACCCTGTAGCCTGGAGAGGACAAAGAGTTTTGGCAAAACGTCCTGCAGAAGCCCTAGTCATCCTACGCGAGCTGCAAGCATCGCACGCAGCCCCTGTTCTTTTCTCCAACCGAAATGAGATCTTTGGTAAGTTTAAACTTTATGCTTAGTCCACGTATCGTGAGAAATTCGGGGTATCTACTTAGCACGCAACGTCCATCTTCACGACTAGCCTCGTTGGCGCTCATGCTTCCTTTTTAGCAATTTGTGGTTTTGCTGCAGAAGAAAAGTTAAACACATTGCTGTATCGCTTTAGTAATCATTTAGCCTACACAGACGCGTTGCAGCAAGCAGACAAGCATGCAAGAGGATTCATTGGTACACGATATCGGTCAGCCATATCGTATTCTTTCTATTTAGGTTCACAGTTGTGCGGGGACCACCACCACGGCAACTACGGCAACTACGGCAACTACGGCAACTAAGGATGCCAAGATTCTCCTAGCACGCCTCTACCCAATCATCCAGCTCCATCTTCTTGATGATGGTAAAAAAACCCTCCGCATGTATGTTTGAGCCATCGCATACATCCTTCTTCTCCACCTGACTAACCGCCGGTGCGTCTTTGGGGTATTCTATATTGAATACGGGCTTACCATGGTCAATGAATACCTGCCAGGTGTCACACTCCTCGTACTGGACGCACTGCTCGTTGACAGCAAACTGGACGCTGTCCACGATTCGATCGATTATCTCGCCGGCGTTCTTCAGGCCAATGCCCATGCCTCGTCCGTGGGCCTCGGCTGCTAACCACTGCATGTATTCGATAGAGTCATCTTCGGTGAGTCCCAGCCCATTGTCATTCGAGTAGCCATCAACGTTGTCTGGATCCACCGCGTCGCATGACTGGTTGACCGCCATATCTAAGCGCGAAAGCATGATAGACCGCACATTTGGTGAGGAGGTGTTGGCCCAGTATTCGTTAGTCCACTCAGGAAGCTGTTTGCCGTAGTCAGATGGGAGGAAGCGATCCGTGTCGGGGCGGAAGGTTTCGATGGTGCCGGCTGAGAAGTAGCATATGACTTTGTGAGATTGCGAATGCAAGGTACGGATGATGGAGGGTGTGGTGTTGGCGGAGAGGAAGAGATCGATGTCGTAGATGGTGGTATTTGGATAGATGTTGACAGGATCTAGTTTCGTGAGTAAATTGATGTTCCAGGTATTGGACGCATTGGTGTTGGGGGTCCAATACGAGGCGTTGGTGGGGGGGGTCGGGAATGATGGTGGGCTAGGACTGGTAGCTGGTGGCGAGGAATCGTGATGGCGGAGACCGAATGTAAGCCCTAGTGCCAAGGCAATCGCGAGCACAAAGAGGAAGATCAGACCAAGAATAATGTTGCATTTCCTCGTGAATATTTTGTGTGGGTTTGCGGGTTTCTGCTCCTTCGCATTCGTCGGTGGTGTAGTCATGGCGTTCTCACTCGTAAGAGGCGACTTGAATACTCCTCCTGACGACATGTTGTGTATGGCCGTAATCCGATTCGATGGTGCCGCGGAAAAGATACTTTGATAACCCTGGCGTGTTGCGATTTCGGAGATGTGGGCTGGACCCTAGGAATGGAGTGAAGAATACAAGATAGGATGAACGATAACTTTCTTGGCAGTTGAAAAGGAAAGTCGTTGCTTTACTCTACGCCGTCCTGACTCCTGACTCCTGACTCCTGACTCTTGTGGTGCTGTGGTGCTGTCGCGCTGGAGCAAGCGACGTGTTCGTTGCATGGTCTATGTGCTGATAATCGCTAGGCCGCCCTATATAGTTAAAGCACCGGTGAAGAGTCCCCAAGTACAATGGAACACAGCCCCTATTCACCCAGCACCACACAGCCTCCTTTTGCGCGCCGCGCTATGGGAAAAGAAAAGCAGAAGAAGGAAAACCAAACAAAGCGCTCCAGTTCGAAATTGCGCCGTAGCAGGGCGGATAATGCTTCGACAGGGGACGCTAGCCCGGCTCGACTCTTCCCAGCTGAAAACACACGCTTCCATTCGCCAACGCAGGACGGGGCTACGGTGGTGTAATGTTTCTCTGCCTGTCAATTCTCCGAAGGGTCATGGGTTTAATGCGATGCCATGTACGTCGGCTTTCTTGATACATAGCTTATAGCATATGTGCCATGTACTCGAGTATGCGCGCGAACCTTGGCGCATATACATACATATACATGCTGATCACATAATCCATCGCAGCGCCCAGATAGGAAGTCGCCTCTTTCCCGAAAGGGAACCAAGCTGCCGTTTTCGTGACCTCTATGTCCCAACGTGTTTTTTTCCTTCTTCTTTCTCTTGCTGTCGCAGCACCGATGGAATGGCGTGTCGATCTTGCAGTCTCGTTTAGGTGGAAGTCATCACCTCAGCCTACGATGCAGCCTACAATGGATACCTGAAAATAATGAATGTATCGCACGCACGCACCAATGCGACGACAGCATGATAGGACGATGGCCTTGTAGGCCGGGCGATATTGCATGTCGAGTGAGATTATGGGTATGTGTTCAGGGGCTATGGTGCAACGTCCAGGGGACATGAGATGAGATTGGTGGCCAGCGTTAGACCGCCATGGAATAGAAGGTAATGTAGCATGCGTCCTCGTATACATCGTAAAAGCTAACGTGGGTATATTCGCCGAGATGCATGGGTAGTCGACCCGTTAATTCCTCGTTGCTAGCATGCGTTGAAATGTCTTTCTCCCTCTGTCTCGCGTGCAAACAAATACTTGATCTATCATATCATGTCAACATTGAAATTGGGTTAATGCTAGTTCCTTCAGGGAAACTAATTTTAGCTGCGGCTCGCTCTGGGCAACCGAGTGAGACAGGACAGTGCGCGTGAATGAGCTAGGAGATTTTGCGGGGAACTGCCAGATACGGTGAGATAGTTGATTGTGGGAGGCATGCATAATTCAGGTTTCTACTGTATGGGTTGTGTAACATGGGTCTTCCTAGCCTTGAAATTCGTTTGCTGGTAGCGAATACAGATTCGTTCTGGGAGGTGGTATTCAAGGCATTCGCAGTTTGAGCTTCTTGATGAGGCAGGAGAGGATCAGATGTTGAAATGATTTGATGATAGTGAAGGAAATAGCAGTTTAGATGCCAAGAAGGCACTATTATGGAAGGAATATGAAGCTTGATATTGAATTCAACCTAGAGATACGAGGACCCATTTATCTGAACGGTGATAATACCTATTTAAGTATGTAAGATGGAACAAAGAAAGAACAAAAGTTTTCGATCAAAATTTTGGATAGCGCAACGCGCGGTCCACGGATAAGAAGAGAATAATATTGACACAAGACAAAAGTACTAGTAGTAAGTGCTGCTTCACAGCTCCATTTCTCGGACTATACCAAAGCCACTTTTTGCGTTATGATAGCGAGATTGGCGTGCTCAGCTACTCGCCACGGCAATTGGTGTACTTAGAGTGAAGCTGACGGGCGAGCCAGACAAAGTGACCCACAAAGTTGTAGGGTCACTACCAACTTTCTCGGTAGTGGCTCCTTGGGTATCGGTGACTGGTCCAGGGAGCGTGACTGGAATTGGTGCTGAGCATGTGTTACCATTCGCGGAGAGCGTGAAACCGGTGATTTTTGAAGTAGTGGTGTCGACTTTATACGATAAGCTAGCTCCACAAGCGTCTCGTGTCATGCGATTCGTGAAAATGGCAGAAAGCTTATGTTCAGTTAGAGCATACACAGTAAAAAGTATATCAGGGGCTTACATCATCATGTTTATAAGTGAGGATAGGCCATTCAACCCTGAATTCTGTTAGTGCTGATGGGAATAGAGCAGGAATAAAACTCACAATCGAACAAACTCTTGGACCACCGTCTCAACCCATGCCATAAACAGCGAAAGTTGTTGCGTCACTCCATTTATAGTGTACGTTGCTCCTCCTGTGTAGCGCACTAAAATATCACGGGGTTAACAAGTGTCGACCATAGGGGGTTTTTAGGGACCAAAAGGGGAAGGACGAAAGAGAAATTGAGCTTAAGTCTTACAATTGGCTTGATGGAACCTTTTTCGAATTAGCAAACTTGAAAGGAATATTGGCGGGAAGGGGCACTAACATATATGCGTCGTGGTGGAGGCCAAGCAAATGTCTAATAGTCGTATCTCTCTCGATCCCAAGGAGAGTGTTGATGTCCCCGGACCCAGCGCTGGTATTGATCCACTCCAAGACGGTACAATCTGGCAAATCGCACTAATTGACATGAGATTTAATCATTCTGCAACTGATCAAGTCAAACTTACGTTGTAGTAAATTCTGGTTGCATATCTAGGAATTATTTGAATGCCGTCAAAGCCGTTGGCCGCAACGGTCGTGATGAGAGGCCAATGCTCATTTTCCTGTTTCCATGTTAGCGAAAATCAGGTAGGTCTTACGTAGAGGAACTTGTTTGTGGAGTTGTTGAAAAGGGTTTTGGCTCCAAAGATTTTCAGCTACTTACGGTATTTAGAAGAGATGGTCGAGTATTGTCTCCAACTGCATGTATGATGCCGCTGTTACTCCAAGCTCTGAGTGCATCTCCATTATGAAGGCCCGTGATGGCCGGCGGGATTAGTCCCTTTGGACTAAACCTTTGGGCATTAGCGATTCCTGTCGCAGCGAGCCAGGCTTGGTTCCATGTCATCTCTCTATATACATCGGCATATGTCGCATTATTTTGATCCTCGTGCGTAAAGGTGTGGGTTATGTGTGCAAAAGCATTAAGATTAGAGGGGGTAGTCCACCATTGCAGTAAGGGATCTCGGTTCAAACACGTGGAGCTATAGTTAGGATACAGGCCCGATGTAAGAGGCCAGATATCAGTTCCCGTTCCAATAGGTTTGACAAATTCTAATGGTGTATCTATCTGGTCGCCATACTCGATAGGCCCAGGACGACAAATCTGAATTGCACATGTAAGCCTTGATCAATCCAAAGTGGGACGCTCGGATAACCAAAGAGACACCAGACATAATATAATAAAGTGGAGTTCACATGAACTAAATAGTACTTACGGTTCCAGTGCTGTCGGTGCTATCGGATTGTTCGATATTTCCATTACCATTATGTCCAACCTCGATGAACCAATTACTTCCAGCATTCAACTTTGAATTGATTGTGTTTGTAAATGTGATATGTTGAGCCAAATCGGCTGTGCCAATGCGGTAGGTTGTTCCACTTGGCGAATAAATATCTGACTCCAAGAACATATCATCAATCTGTGTGAGTAATAGTGCTCTTCTATATCCAGTGTATAGGCCTCTTGTACCCCAATCAATCCACGCATGTTGCAACCATACCGAGGTCGCAGCCCAGTCCGTGGCGAATGGAATGTAAAAGACCATTTGTTCTCTGCCACCAATGTTGTTTATCACGCCAGCTGTACTTGTACCAGTAAATTGGCCATCAGAAGAAGGTCCAAGTTGCAAGAACTCCTTTGCCAACGTCGAGTTTGTGATTTGAGCAGGATAGTGATAAATTCCCTTGGTGCTCATAGTAGCACCTGTCCTGAGTCCGGCATTAGGGAACGCGGAGTTATCAGAAATGTGAATAAGTTGCTCAACGCTACTGTTACAACAAGATCCTAGAGCTTGTGTGCCAAAGGCAGCGGATGGGTAAGAGTCAAGTCTCACCACCCGAACGCGAAAGGATGCTTGATAGTTGTAGATTGCTTGCCATTGGTCGGCTGTCAATGCACTTTGATATCCCAAGCCAGCGTAGAAGTAGCTCACTTCCGACAAAACAACAATGAGGCCAAAATTGCCTTGAGTTTCGGAACTGTTCAAGGCCGGTAGTGCTATGCCAGCTGAAGGAACGATCAAGGTTTGGTATGGAATTCCTCGATCGTTAAGCCCACTCCAGGCAGAGTATGCGGAAACTGCATCTCTTGCTATGACAAGAACTTTACTGCTAACAGTATCGACTGTATCGGCAGCAACGAGCGCTGCCTTGGGAGGTGTAGGGGAGGTAGTATTGGCAAGAACATCTAGATTTCCTGAGGATACCGTAGCGAGAGGTGCGGGAGGAACTGACGATGTCATAATAGCCTGGGGATTGTTGATCACAACCGTTTCTGATATGGGCACATTCGCCACATCAACGGGTTCTCGGCGATGAACCCGATGGCCAAGAGCTACATCCAGGAACAAACTCAAAGGGAGAATATGGGTAACTAGGTGGTACAATAACAACATATTGAATTTCCGAAAAAGACCGAGAAGAGTATGAAGATTGAAGATCGAAGATCCTTATAACGAGCGTTGTTTGGTTCTTAGAACAAACGAAGAGTGAAGAAGATAGTTGTCAATATATATTGCGAAATGAAATTTGTACGCGCGGCGATTTATGAAGTAGAAACCCCAAATAAAGCAGTACCTTCCCACGCACGGAAAATTTGCATCTCGCGTTCTAGAGTAGGCTCGACATCGAGACTATCGAGTCTGGGCACAAGTTCAGACAGCCAAGGATAACGTTACTTGCAATACCTTCTACCCCCTTCTTCTTACACAAAAACTTTAGCAACGAGCCCCAAGGGCTGAACGCGGGATCGAAAGCCGTGTTCTGCTTGAAATAGACCTCATGAGTCGAAGAATATGCAAAGAAATGAGACAGGACATCTCGAGTAGACGAAAAGCAGAGCATGGATGTAAGGCTATACCTCGTAAGATGTAACAATAGCCGACATGGCAGCAGAGGATGATAGGAGGGCTGAATCCATCCATTCCACACCAACATCTTCAAGAGCTGAATGGGGATGGTGTTGAAGAATGGAGCCGCTGAATAGGGAGGAGGATACAGAAGTGACTGTAGCACATGGCGCCGGTCCCATAAAATCAAGACTGGATAAATTACCAGCCAGGGCTGGAGAATATAGGAGTTGGGTGGAAACTTGAAAGGATCGCTGGGCTGGGGGGACGGCAAGAGGCATGATGATGATGGCTCCACTTTGCTTTGTGCAGCATGCAGGTAGTATTGTAGGATTGAGGAAGGATGTTATATTAAAGTTGCGACGAGAGTGGTCGACAGTGAAGCCGAAGAGCAAACAAGCTTTCAGACCACCCTTGCACGAGCCAGGCCGGATGAGGCCAAGAGAACACTACCCCTTTGGGACTAGGGCTTCGGACCTCCGACAGGGGATAAATATAGAAAGATTATCCATCCGGGATCGAGCGCTAGTACTGTTTGAGCAAGCTCGTTAAAATCATCATCCATTACCCACTGTTCATCATTTTTCACCCGTAACCTGAACCTTGTATCCTTTCTTCTTCTGACCCCGTTTCCACCATCCCACTCTCCCCTTTCGTTCCAATGACACCCCTCATGTCACATGTCACATATGCCGATAGCTCACTAGTGGCATTCATCTCAACTCGCTGTTGCACCACATCCCCATCCACATCCACAACCGCATCCACAACCACATCCACATCCACAACCACAACCACATCCACATCCCCATCCCTAATCGCCACATGCCCAGTGCATCCTTCATAGCAAGCACTCGAGCATGCATTGTGCAATATACGAAGCTGAGCCTTGGGTTAACATGCCCAATCTGATGATGGTGCTGCCAACCGGTATCGAATGTTCCATCATCCTTCGGTGGTATACGACGTGTACGCTGGGTGCTGAAATGGTGCGGATGGCATGATCCATCATCCCACGATCTGCAGTCAACCTTGCCAGCTACCCTTCAATACTCGGGCTCTTGGTCTTTTTTTATCTTTCAATAAAATGCTCACGTTGGATCGGTCTTTTCCTACCTGCAGTGCAAAGCCACGTGTTGACGAGCTTGGGGTTCAGACCGGTCAACCTCTGCTTGTCATCATCCGTATCTGCGAACTACGTTACCAATCCATTTTTTGGGGATTCGTGAAGGTGGCCATTCTGATAGTTTCCCCGTTTCGGATGCCAAGCATTGGAATTACGGCCTAGTCGCGAGAACAGGAACTCGCCAGTTCGCAACTAATTCTATTCCAGGATACCCGCACTATAGAGCATGGGCTGAAAATTCCGCGCAAAACCCTACAAGTGAGTGACATCGGTAGGCAGCTAGACCTACCTCGGGATGCCCAACCTTTGTATCCTTGGTGGCCGCCCACACCGTCTTGATGAAATCTTGTCGTAAATCTGACTTTTTATTATGTCGGGACGTGCTGCACCGATATTCTCTTGCTGCTTTCTTTCTCCTTGACTTGTAACGTTCACTTTCACTGACCGCATGTTATTCGTTGCCTTTCTCTCCTTCGTTCTTTGTGAAGGGCTCTACATTCTTTGGTCTTCATATCACCCATGGCGGAATATACAGGCCTTGAAGCTGCTTCGTGGAAGGACTTGATTAAAGATTGGTGGCAGTTGGTAAGCTCGCTCATACGTCTGGATGTTTTCCCTGCTAATGGTCGAACAGATTCTTATTGCATTCATCCTTGCCTCTGTTGGTCTTGGCCTAAGTTTCATCTGTTATATCACACTCAAGAGCTCATTAAAACGATACTGGGTAAGTGCAAAAACAACACGCAAAGCTATTTAGCATTTAATCGTATATTCTACAAAAGTTTTATCCGTCTATGTGATCAATTTTCAAGGCTAACAGTTGGCTTCGTGTAGAACTGGAAATCTACAAGAAATGCGGTTCCCGCGTCTATCAAGAAGTATCTTGCTAAGACTCTTGCAGAACTGTCTCATTATAAAGTCGTCGGTGTTGAAAAGAAGCCTGAAAGCTTTGGTGTATACTTGGGAAATCTCAATGAAACACCAACGCGTGATGAACTCCTGTTGTTAGCGCAATGGGACCTTCTTGTTGTTGACGCCTTTCAAGAAAACATAATTCAGATTTTCTCAGGTGGATCGTACCATAAACCGCCCATCGTTCTAGCAAGACTTGATTTAAGCATTATTGTTCCGAAACAATGCAAGCAACCGACGGCAATCGAAGGTGCTGTTGACTGGATCACTAGGTTGCTAGCCTTGTCCACAGCAGCGGGGGGTGATTGCTGTTTTTCTGGTATTTTGATCAGCAACTGGAACGATCATTTGCCTATCCCATTTCTTATCGAATTCATTAGATTCATTCACAAAATCGGATTTCAGACTTACCTTGAAACTTCTTCTCCTGGGTTCTTACGTGACCCCAAAGTGGCAGAACTTGATGAAGTAGCGGGACTAGTAATAAGAAATGGCACGATATCGTCGAATGGGGACGAACGGGATGCGTTTCAGATGCAAGAGATGAGGCCCACCATTAAGGCTTTTGTTTCTCAAGCATGTCTTAGACCTTTTGTTGTTTGCTTGTGGGAGACGTTAGATGACGACGTAAATCCAACGAATGCTGTCGTCAGGAGATCATACCAATGGTCAAAATTCTATAGTGCACTACCACCATGGATCGGTTCAAGATCCGATTTGACCTTGGCAGCTCGTGGTATTGACCAGAAGGAGCCGCTGGGAGCTTTTTCTTGGCTCAAGGAGCCGGGGGTCATGGAGGCGCATAAGAGATGGCGTCTGAACCATACTGTAAGTATAGCATCAGATATACCTAAAATGCTATGATTCACCTGATTTATCGGAGAAATTATACTACTGAACAAGTCTCCATTGATTCTGCTGACACTGGTTTAGGTTTCTAACGAATATGTACCGGAAATGTCGCATTTAGCGAAGAATATCCTTGGCGCCCTTTCCATTGAAATCGACCTCCAGCCGTCTGAAAAAGCTATCCAGGTACCATCTGTCGATGTAAATATTGAATTCCCTTCAATTAATTTACAAACACCACTGGAACCGAGTGTCCATCCCTCTGATTGTAACATACCGGGATTTTCAAGTAGATCGCCCACTCCGACAGGGTCATTTTTATCTCTCTCCGCACAGAGCCGTAGACTCTCCGATGGCCCATATTCTTACCTCAATCAAACGCCTGGGAACCCCATCTCAACATCTCCTGCAGGGTCATCGAATGACTTTCTAGGATGTTTTCCACTGGGGGTACACGCTTCTAGAAAGTCTTTCGACGAAGTCCTCCAATCACAACAGAAGCTGAAATCCCTTGATCTTCTTGAACCCATTGAAAACTCTATATTGAAAGGCATTGGTGAGAAGCTGAGTCGGTTTTGTAACTCGCAAAGCACAGTCGAACTTTCAACGTGGCACGCAGCGATACAGGAGCTTGCAAATCAACTTTGTGGTTTAGACGACGACTCCGCCACCACAGACTCAATAAGAGTATACAAAGGCCTTGATTCCGGATTCCAGTTCCAGGACGAAACTCGATACTGGGCAGTATTTGCGTTCGAAGAGCGGACCATGCTTGACATTTTCATATCAAGAAATGTTCAAGATCTCGGTGGAACAATTCTACATACATTCTTATCGAGTCGTGGCTGTCCCCGGCATGAATCATTTGAAGCAGAGAAGGGATTTTGGGAGTGGTCCGATAGTTTAAACTCCTACCTTCCCCCACGATTACTCAACGATATAAGTTCGCTTTCCCCTTCAGAGCTGTTGAGATTCGTCCAAACATTGCAGCTATCATCGGTCAAGGGTACAGGAGATTTCATCGATCTGTTAATATTTGCATGCGAGAGACAGCTTCTAGATGCCACAGATTTCACCCAAATGAAAGATGCATGTTCTGTTGGTTATTTGGGGAACCAACAGTCGCCACAGGACCTAATAACATTAAGAACCAAATGGCATGTCGACAATAACTCTCAGCATCCTTCCGAGGAGAATGCCCTGGAGGTTTTCAACCAAATCAACGACTCAATTACCCTTGTGCTGAAAGAAAGAAAGTTGAATACTCTTCAGATTATTACAAAGACCCTGATTGAAATTTTCGAAGCGAAAAAGATTGATGCTCGCATAGACATCATTTGCCTGGCTCTATTTTCTGTATTTCGAAAACACGCCTTTGACGAAGCATATGTTGAGGTTACAGATAGGAACACCTTATTCAACGATCAAAGTGATCAGGCAGCTGCATTTGCGGAGCTCTTCGCCACGGGCGCTCGATGCGAATCTTACTTCGATATGACCCCTAGCTCTTTCGGTAAACTACTATCGGATCGGTATCGTACTTGTCATCACAAACCCGGCCGAGAGCCACCGATTTGGACTGAGGCCGATCCTTCAACACCCTCAGCTTATGCGGCCGCAAAAATTGATATTGGGGATTTTAAGAGCAAACCATTGTCTGGAGCAATGAGGTTTACCTTCTTGAGTGTTTTTGCAATACCAGCACTTGTGGATATTCTGCTGTTGACAAGTACCGGAAAGGGTCTTTATCTGAGTGGGGCAATGAGCGTCCCCGCACAACACTCTGCTACATTGGCTTTGATGATTTCCCTCTTGATATCGGGCATCTGTGGTACATGGATAACTTGTGGTGGTGCTTACTATCTGATTTCCATGGCCTTCTCCGCAATGAACTTATTCGTCGCGACTAGACTCGTGGGTGGCATTGCCTTTTCACTTGTCGCTGGGTTGATTGGCTTGATTATTCTTGGTGTCAAAGATGGTATTGTCGCAGGAGTTGTGTTTTTCTTGTACTTGTTTGCACTGAGCACTTACCTTTCACTACTCGCAACTCTGGCTAATTTCTCTTATCCCGGTACTACTTTTCAATCCGGGCGCCCGGTAATCCTCATGATTATGCCTTTCTTGTTCATTTCGCCAATCACGACAATTTTCGCTCCTGGATATGACATATATGTATATTTATCTGTTTTATACGTCTTTATTCTTTTGCTTGCTCTGGGAACTCGATACACCGCCTCTAAATGGACTACATGGCATCAAAAGATTGAAAGTATTAGTGACAAGGCCCTGAAAGAATGGTATATCAAAACCCACAAAGAGGGTGATGATCATGCATTCGATGGAATGACCGACCCTGCAGCCTTAAAAATTTCCAGAACTGCAATGATCGAGGCAATAACAAAAGTACGAAGTGGATTTCGACACAAGACCCAAGATGCTACTGTCAAGTCGTTAGCAGACAGCTACGATGCGACAATATTTTTATTGCAATGGTATTCGGGTTACTCAGGAACGCCACTACCGATGCCATATTCATCAACATGGAACATGCAAATTAAAGTTGCCCTTGATACTCTCAAGCAGATGCAAACAGGCCTCAGATTACATAATGCCTTTATACATTGGCGCCAGGCCGGCGATGAGGTAAGTCCTATTCTGTGTGCCCTCTAACCATAAAAATGCAGACACTAAACACTGAAATACCCCAGGTCGGTTGTAGCCTTCTCTACTTTATCGTGGCGCTTCTCGATAAATGGAACTCGCTTCTGGCTGGTGGACGTCTTTTGGGACTATCAGCACAGAATACAAAATACCGAATGCCTGTCGGTTTTGCTCTGGCTTATTATCTAATAGGCGCAGTTCTTCTGGATCTCAACGCGGCAAAGCTCCATACTATGACTGCACAGAGTCAAAATATGCTGATTGGCGATGTCTCTTCCATCCCAGACGCAGTGAATGCCGGTGTCAAGGCCCGTAGATACTTGTATTGGAAAATGTTGGGACGATATGCAATGTTTCATGTTTGGAGTTTAGCTACAGCTTCTAGTCTTCTTTGGGTATTTGACAGTACGAAACCCTCGACACTTCTTTTTGTTGCCTATGTTGGGGCGTATACCGGTAAGAAAAATTCCCATGACTTTCATCCTCTGGCTAACGATAACTCGAAGGTTTATTATTCTATCAGGTAAGTTTCTGTTTTTCGACAAGACCCTTGGTTGTGATTTACGAATTTGCATCGGCTAAAACTCGCATTTAGTACACAAAGATTTTCTCAGGCCCTCGGAGTCTCAAACCCCTTCTTATAGCCGCTTGCGTGGGCCTCCCTTTAGGTCAAATACTCAGGCACTTTCTGCCGCAATTTGAGTACTGTGATGTGGTGGCACTTGCAGCAGCTACGTGGACGGCAGCATTCTTGTCTCTCTATTATGCAGGGATCAGGGCAAAACCAATAGACAATACGGACTCAGAAGGTCGTGCTTGGGATTGGAATAAGATATCACAAGACAGATCATTCCACGAATTCACGAGTCCAGGTCGAGACTTATTATTATCCCAAGACGAACTTCGCATCACTTTCGAAAACCTTGAAGCCCTTAACGAGGACGAAAAGTATGAAGTTGATCCTACGACGCACCCAGGCTTGGAAATAAAGTCAATCCTGACTCATGCTATTGAAATCTTTGACGAGATCAAAGGGAGTTCGGTTGAATCTATCCCAAATTTTGGTCTGAAAGCATTTCCGGAAGCAAAAGAGTTATTAACAGAGGCCCTCGCAGCATTCGAAAACGGAAAAGTTGTGGTCGAATGTGTTTCTATGTCTATGTTTTCTCATGAGTTCAAGGACCTCAAAGCAGTTAGCTGCGACTCGAATGGTTTGATAAGGGTCATAGTTGGTTGCGAAGCGATGGATGCAATGGAGCAACAATCAAGTATCAGTATATTCTGTCAAACGTAAGTGCAACTCTTGGTATGGCTGTCAATAGAATCAGTCCTGTTCTCGCAGTCATTGTATAACTCCATGAAATTTGGTTCTAACCTGGAATAGAACCGCCGAAATACTTCTTCATCTCACAGCCGAAAGTTTCCAAAGGCTTTCTCACGAAGATGCTGCACTTTTGGAACCGTTGCTGTCTTCTGTTTCACCATCAGGATTGTTGGAGCACACTCTTATACCTCAAGGTCTGCGCAACTTCTTGAACTTCTCAAAGCCCTCTCGATCACATGCGCAGAACATTGTAAGCTGTTTCGAGGATGAAATTTTGTACCATACAGCCATTGGATTTAATCCAAACATTGACTGGGAAGGCTTGCCTACAGAGATTCGAGAACTCATTCTCGACAGGTGCACAAGACAGGTTGATACGTTGACAATTGACCAGCAGAGTTGGATAAAATCGAACAAGCTTAAGGGTTTGTCTATGAATACATTCCTGACTCGCCACGATTTTGGTGCCTTCGTTGCCACTGAAATGAAGCGATACACGTTAGATTTTGCAAAAACTGCGCCAGTTGAGAGGTCTGACAAGCACGAAAAGTCCAATATACTGAATTTATTTGGAAAGAAGCAACCACGGAAGGGGACATCTAAGATACTCACGCATCGATTGAAGTCACCATTCAGTACCGTTTATCACACAATTGGTCACTGCCTTAAATTATTTGCAATAGCATTTGTGGCAGAGCCGGAGTTACAAAGGGAGCTCGACTATACCATGAAGTCAACTCCGAAGTGCATGCGATCGAGTGTCATGTTCTTGGTAACAGGAATCTGGCTATATGCAAACTTCTTGCAGGACCTTTTGCTGCCTATGTTCTTGCTCCACGGGAGAAAGAATGTAGATACTCTCTGGAAACAGATACGTGGAACTACAGTATCATTAAAGCGACAGAAAATCATGATAGAAAGTACGGGAGGGTCTTCAACGGCATTTGTTCGAGTTCCTGATACAGCCGGAAACCATATTACTAGTAGTGTCAGGGAAGATACCGATGCTGTACAAGAATCACTACTAGGTTCTGGAATGTGCGAGCTCCGCCAATACGGTGGCGCTCTGGACCAGGAACCAGCCGATAGAGCTAAGCTTGAGCGTATCAGCATCTATAGCAAGGATCTTCTTCTTTTGCGCAGAGAAGACTACGCTAATGGCGCTAAGACTAACGTTTATGAATATGAGTACGATCAAGAAAACATTGCAAGGCAGAGAGCAAGTAAGAAACTTCGTCGATATCCTATTTCGAGACGATGCGTAGAAGGAAAGAACGAGTTTGAGGAAGTCTCTTTCAATAGTCAAGGCCTTGTTCAAAGTGGATCATATATTCTTGATGGAAATCTGGTGCGCTTCAATTGCCATTATCGACAAAACAGCAATTTTGATGATGAGTTGTTAAGAGCAGAGTTTGTCTTGCCGCATATGTTCTGCATGGTTTCATGGGCAGCACCTCCTGTAAAGCATCAAGACAAGTTGGACACATGGATACCCCATTCGCAAGTGCTTGAGGCCACGTTTGTCGTTGGACCTGACGTATATGAGGCACAATGGTCGTACGATCACAAATATCATCCGACTATATTCACGACATTGAACGGTGAACCTGTCAACACACCGCCGCTAATAGAATGGGATCATCTCGGAATTCTCAAGAAACCTACGAACTATACATTTCGTCATGATGATCATATGATCGGCTTCAAGTCATTACGTTCACATGCTCTCCCCAGATGGCTAGGCAGGAACACTCATCAAAATCCAGTCTCTACTTCGCGAGCTAGGTCAAGATTATGGCAAGCATGGAAAAATAATTCTGCCTTTGATGGTGTAATAATGAGATGGCTTGACGAAAGACTTCTTCGACGAGAACCGATGTTGCGTCCATACTTTCGGGGGCGTGACCACGGCAACCTCAAGTCGGCTCAAGAGTATCTACATGAGAATGCAGATGCTATTATGGCTGTCATCGATCTTGACAAATCCATTTCCGGATGGGCCCCACTTGCATTCCAGATTGCTGACCTGTACGCATTTGGACAAGGAGGTTCTGCAAACGCTCGCACCAGGTCTGCCCCGGAGTTCAAGAGTGATGAACTTCATGTTCTCGCCGCCGACTCTGGAACCTGGCCTAATGAAGGAGGTGGAGTCTCCGCGTGTCGAAGAGACATGGTGAATAACCTCAAGGCTGCTAGGTGGTACATGATTTCGGAATCGGCGAATGATTTTGGGGTGCCTAAACACCAAACGCAGGAGAACGTTCAAACGCTAAAAGTCATTCCAATCTGGGGACTTGATTTCATGACACCAACCCATGGAATCTTCAGAGATAGATTGGACTCAGAAGTCGTACATGTCGTGAGAGACCCGACAAAATTAGACATCAAGAAGAATTTTGTCCCGATCCTCAAAGCTCTAGTGAAAGGAGCAAGAACGAGCCAATACTCGAAGTGTGACATTCTCCAATCGACTCGAGCTTTGGTCAACCTAAACGCATATTTCTCCCAGGGAAAACATTGGACGGGTGTTTGGAACAGTAGGATAGTAAAGAATGCCTGGCGGAATCTATGGATCTCACAAGACCTTGTAAGTCCAACTCCTTCCGAGGGTTGGTTTCAAACCGAGATACCTACCATAGCGCAACTTGATGCCGCACTCGACCTTTGGTTTCGTTACTTGTTTATATTTTCCCTTCCCATGCCCGAGAATATTCCGGCAATATTCCAGGCTTCACACCATTCCGTTAGCGCTTCTTATGGGATTGTATGCAAGGTTACCAGGGGAAGCACATTGCAAATTTGGGATCACGCTATTAGCTGGCGTGAGACAAATCTCTATCTCTCTTCAGACCTTTGTTCTTTACCACCATTTGTCAGGAATGCGTTGCTCGGGCTTATGAAACTCACGAGTCAGTTGACACTTCATCACGCCGATGTGATTTTACCTTGCGCCGACTTTTTCAACCCCGGATGGGAAGTTGAAATAGGATCACATCAAGGCAAATTAGAACACCGAAATATTTTCAAACGCAAGATCGATCCTGTCGTTAATGGTATTCCACCGGCGGATATCTCTAAATTCAGCCCAATCAAGGAGACAACTTCACCTTTGCCAACAGTCACCATGCTTTCCCACGTTTGGTATGCGAAAGACATCAAAACTGCTATCCTAGCTGCCGATATAATTGTAAATGTGTGGGGATTCAAAGACTATCGTCTCGATATTTATGGTGCAATCGATAAAGCACCACAATATTCGACGGACTGCTTTGAGATATTAGCCTCCAAGTCCCTGCCCGGCTATGTGAATTTGTGTGGAACGGCAAGTCCAACAGCAGTGCTCAAGAAAACTTGGGTCTTTCTAAACTCCTCCATCTCCGAGGGACTCCCCTTGGCACTTGGAGAGGCTGCTTTAACTGGTGCACCCGTCGTATGTACGGATGTCGGGGCCTCCCTTCGAGTACTCACAGATTTCAATACCGGCGACTGCTTCAGTGCAGTGGTAGCTCCCAACGATGCGCAAAGTCTTGCAAGGGCACAAATTAACATGCTTGCCCTCCTGGATGAATGGGCTCCTTATGCAAATGATCCTGAAGGATACAAACCTCCATCTATCATTGATAAACCTACCCCGGAAGAAGTGTCGATAATCACAAAACGGATGTATGAGAAGAAAGCCGAGCTGCGAGCTCTTGGAATGCGAAGTCGAGAAATCGTCCAAAAGTCATTTGGAGGGAACAGGTATCTTAGAGAGCATGAACAAATGCTCTGGATTGGAAAGTCTCGCTATGACCTGAAGTTCCCCACGACAAAGCCAAGGCCAACACTAAGATCTTCAATGCCATCGCTCGCAATTGCAAGCAACATGTGGGGTCAAACATCCGTACCATCTGCACTACAGACCCGACCTCTTCGACCATCCATCTTCCGGGGATCTAGTGTAATGGCGCGTTCCATGCAAGCCTCGACAGTAGTGCCATCCCCTCGCATTGATAGACCAATATCTACCTTGGGTTATGGTAGTGGTATCAAAGGTCTTCACAATGTTAGCGATTACTTCACCGGTTATCGGACAGGCGATAGCAACACATCCACTCCTGACGTTCAATTTCTCACACCTCCTGGAATTCATTCGCCTGATACCACCTCTATGAGAAGCCTGTCGCCTATGAGGAAAGGACTATCTGCACGGACTACAATGCTTTCCAGAGGCAGCACTACTTATGATACTAGGTCTGAGAGCTCCTCGTTGATAGTACCTTCTAAACGATTACCAGGAGAAGACTCTTTTCTTCGTGACCTAGACACTGCCCTGGAGCGCGTGTAATTTTCTATCCCCATCTTCATTGCATTTTTTATACGGAGTTTGAGTCAAATGTTTATATGTCGTTCAGATCTACAGCTTATGACAAACTTCCTTGCGGAGATATTTCTTCTCTCATGTTGGCCTCTTAAATTTATTTAGTGAGGTGTGTTTATAGCTTCTTTAATATTGCTTGTTTATATCGATTTTTGATTGCTTACTGGAAGCAAAGGGTCATACAGGCGGTGGCTAAATTTGGCAATATTGTCACTATATAGGATTTCTAGATTTTGTTAATATATAATCAATTTTTCAACCATGAAAAGTCTGCAGCTTCGAGGAATAATGATGAAAATAAGCCAATAGTTTAGTGTCGCAATCATAGGAGCCAATTTGACTACCTTTTTTGGAACCATATCGATGGCTGTTGGGCAAGTGTTCGACCATAAAGATTGATCCGGCTGATTCCAATTATTTTACTTTGAATATGCTCATTGAGGACCTGGCAAACGACAGGGCGGGGTACCAACAGTCACAACTAGAAACCGCTGGGGTGAAAGCACTTCTTCAAGTATGATCAGGAACATATTTCGTGTCTACCCGTCCCAGAAGAAACACGAACCACCAAACCCTCTTGGCCTACCCTCATTTCAACTTGATTCGATTCATTGATCTTCATTCATCGGTACGGAAGAAAGCACTTGGCGACTCAGTAAAAGTTGTTTCCCCCAGACTACCTCGGTGGATGGTAAGAACGTCTGTAACCTCAAATGATAGACGAAATGATGACAGGATTTCTGGTTACAGTACTTGTATACATGGATTCTCAACCGGTTGGATGACATCAACAATCAGTTAAGCATCCCCCTCCGCGAACCACGGACCGAGATAGGCCGGGAGAAAGAGGTTCATGCAGGTGATGAAACATAATCTCCTTTAAGTTTTTTACCCTTGGAGCCAAACGTGAGATGCATATTGCACATGGGCCTGGGTAAAGAATCATTACAAAAGCTTGTATGAGATCTCAGACGTACCATGAATGGTTGAACGAGAGATAACTTAATCTTATATGCAGTCTCGCGTAGGAGGATGTGGTTGCTGACTAGTTGTTGATCAAGATCTTCACGGGTGAAGCGGAAGACCTACTCGAGTATGAGCTTATCACGTGACCTTATGCGTATGTCAAGATGGGTCACGCCTTTACTCTACTCCGTGAACTTAACCGTAAATTTAACCGCAAACTTAACCCTAATCGACTCGTTTATTTTTATCTCCTCGAGTCGAGTGATCAGGTCCGTGATCTCTCCACCACATTCTGTAAGATTCATTCATGATCAAGAGGCCTCTCAACTCCTTTCAACCCCTTTCAACACACACTTTGGCAAGATCTATCGCGAGATGGCAAACAAATGCATTCGTGTGCATTCCTGTACCTCAGTGTCTCCGCACTCCTTTGGTTAATATGATCCTTCATCAAACTAGTAACTCCCAGCACCAATCTTTACAACGTTACTTGAGAGACACGCATGTATATATGCTGGGTTGGTATGCTCGGCCTAACGCGTATAGGGAAGATCATACTCGAGTATAGCCGGCGCATATGATCAACATTGCTCTAGAACGACAATCATCATACTATCAAATTCACCCACACTAAATGCACGTATCCGAGAATCAAATGCCAATGACAGCTCTTGACATTGTGCAGGTGGGTCTACTATCACGCAGAACACACCAAAAAGCATAGCTGTAGGAGAAGCAAACCATGCACATATTCAATATATATATCTGTGTATATGTATACTTTTTTCTGGCCGGTGACAGGATCATCGGAAGTTACGCTTTTCTGTGTTCACTGTCCGAAGTGTTCCTGCAGATATGTCCTCATGTGAACCATTAGGATCACGGAGCCACCCGTTCTGTGCTCCCTCCCACCCTGTGTGATCTGCTACTCTGTAAGCCTTGGACTTTCTTTAAATTGTCTGTTTTGATTCTCCATCTCGACCCTCCTGCTCTTTCTCCTTATATACAATTCACCTTCTCCTTCTTGAGGCCCTTGAGTTGCAGCTTGCTGGTTCACTACTCAGCTACCCCGCGACCCCCGCCTTGTACATTCCTTCAAGTGTCGTATATAGATTCACGCACTTTTTTGTGGGCTAGTGCTAGTACCACAAGTAGTCCATCTAATAGTTCGAACCTCTTTCCTACCTCTCCACTGCCCTCCATTCGTTTTCCTTCCACTCGCACTTCGCATCGAAGACGTCTATCAACTTTGAATATCCTTCAAAAGGAAAAGGCCGACTGTTCACTTCATATCTTCTGCAAATATCGTGGCGTAAGTCTTGAAGGATCAACTGGTCTCGGGCAATGCTGATATAAAACAGATTCCTGATATCCCATAGAAGGTTCTTGGGTTTAATCTTACAATGCCTTCTCCTTTTGCAACCGCCTTTGTGTTGGCATCTTTGTCTTTCACCACATTGGCTGCGCCTCACAATCCCCAGCCAGAAAGAAGACAATCCTACTCCAAGTCAGTAAATGCCGCAGTAGACAGACAAGCTGCTGTAAAAGAAGCATTTACATTTGCTTGGGATGGATACTATAAATATGCATTCCCCCATGATGAGCTACATCCAATTGCGAATAGCTACTCGGACTCCAGGTATGCTGATTAGATCATGTGTCGTGATCTTTGAGCTAACCTGCCATAGAAATGGGTGGGGAGCTTCTGCTGTTGATGCATTCAGCACGGCAATTGTGATGGAGAGTCAAGAAATTGTAGACGTAATCTTAAATTGGATTCCAACCATCAACTTTGACAAAACAGATTCCCAAGTCTCCTTGTTTGAGACTACAATCAGATATCTTGGTGGGCTACTCGCTGGTAAGCTTTTCTACGTTGATCCTAAAAATCTTCTAGCATCTTATGTCCTTCAGGTTATGATCTCCTCAAGGGACCTCTTTCCAACCTCAATTCTAACGACACGGCCGTCGATGGAGTTCTCAAACAGGCAGTACGCCTAGCTGATAACCTTGCATTTGCATTTGACACGCCTTCGGGAGTTCCATGCAACAACCTATACTTTAACCCACCCAGTACCGATGGCTCCACAACCAACGGAATCGCTACAATCGGCACGCTCGTTCTCGAATGGACCCATTTGTCCGATTTGACTGGCAACAAAACTTACGCCGAACTAACAAAAAAGGCGGAATCATACCTCTTGAACCCTAAGCCAGCACATAATTCCCCATGGCCTGGTAAGCACCGCCCGATTCATTTCACGCCCTCATCTCAGACTCTCGTTTTATGTTTCATTCGATCTATATATCTCTTTAACATCCTAATGTAGCTTGGGTTGCTTTTTCTCTACCCGAAAGTCTTCCCTTCAAGGCAATTGCTAATCCCCGTGTTCCATAGGCTTGCTCGGTACCAATGTGGACATCAACACTGGACTTTTCAAAGACGCAAGTGGAGGTTGGACAGGCGGCGATGACAGTTACTACGAGTATCTCATCAAGATGTACGTATATGACTCGACTCGATTCGGCGAATATAAAGATCGATGGATCGCCGCTGCCGATTCATCCATGAAACATCTGGCGAGTCACCCTTCATCTCGTCCAGATCTGACCTTCTTGGCCGCTTATCAAAACAAAACACGTGTTTTTGTCTCGGAGCATCGTAAGAAACCCCCCCTATCCATTGATCTGGTTCTGAAATATGGCGAATTTTCGTGCTCAATATTGGACAAAGATCTCGAGGGCGTCAGATCTTAGTCATTTGCGTTCTTCCGAACAAGAGTTTGACGTATTTTCAAGCTGTATATTTACCATGCTAACGTGAAAATCCAGTGGCCTGTTTCGACGGAGGTAATTTCCTCCTCGCGGGTCTCGTGCTCAAGAGCCAAAGATACATTGATTTCGGTCTCGATCTCGTCGCTGGGTGCGAAGACACATACAACAGCACACTCACGGGTATCGGGCCCGAAGTCTTCCGATGGGTAGAGAGCAACACTTCTGCCAACGATACGCACAACCCTCCACCATCCGCCGACCAACAGGCCTTTTATCAACAAGCCGGCTTCTACATCAGCAATTCCGAGTACATCCTAAGACCGGAAGTCTTGGAATCTTTCTACTATGCCTATCGCATCACGGGGGATCAGAAGTACCGCGAGTGGAGCTGGAATGGATTTCTGGCGATTAATGCGACGGCGAGGTATGTATTCATTTGGCTGTACTTTTTGGTTTGGGTGGGGNGGGGGGGGGGAATCTATCATATCTATGGGTATTGGGCACTGACTTCCATATGAATAGAACCGGTAGTGGATTCGCCGAACTCAAAGACGTCAATGCGCCGAAGGGAGGTGGCTTTGGGGATTTCCAGGATAGTTTCTTGTTTGCAGAGGTTCTGAAATATGCTTATTTGATACATGGAGGTGTAAGATTTCCTTCCTTGATCCAATCTTTCATTGCGTCGTTCCCATTTTATCACATCACCTAACGCGAAGAACCGGATGCATTGCTAACTGTTTCACAACAGGATGAGGAATATCAAGTTGGAGGCGGTGGTGTTAACCAATGGGTATTCAACACCGAAGCTCACCCTTTCAAGGTCGCTGGACCTCCTCTCTGATTAATCTATCTATTTTCAAGCTTGCATTTTTGGGCGTTTTGGCTCTCGTTTTTTTTCCCTCCTCCTGCGCTTCTTCTTCTTCTTCTTCTCCTTCTTCTTCTTCATCTTCAAAAGGCTCTCATTTTTGGGGGCTTGAGCGATTCGTTCTACCAGCCTATTATTTGAGACCTCTTCCTTTCCTCTTTGGCGATTGGCTCACGGCTGTATCGCCATGCCACTTTTCTACATTTATTAGTTTTATTATTAGTCCAGTAATGGAATAGATTCTTTTTCCAAAAAATGAAGTTCCCCATCTCATGTGTGGATAGTATGCTCTAGATGAAGTCGCCCTTCTTGAATCTGCAGCAGTCGTATTTACGACCACAGCGTATATTGCTTACCACGGCTTTCACTATGGACTATTTGTCTAGCGGGTCTTATCGAGATCTCTGCATATGCTTTGCAAGGGCAGGTTTTTCTGATGGACTATGATGGCGCAAATGGGAGGAAATGCTGATATCGACATGTTGTAGGCACGTAACAAAGGGGGTCTTCGACAGAAGATGAGGCGATTACATATCTAGACCCATGTTTTATCCATCTTCTCCTAATGATTGGATAAGCTGAACCAATATTATCAGTCGATATCTTTCTTCTATTCCTTTCACTAGACCTTTCGCTTCAACAGCCCCTTAAGAAAATCAAAGCTGTTACTATCGCTCTGCAACTCCCAGACCTTGCCCGTTGGTCTATCCTCCCAGCCCAATTCTTCCGCACGCAGTAACCCCCAATCCGTAGTAATACCCCTAATAATAGCCCTGGCACCACCCTGCGTCTCTAGAGTGACTATCTGATCAGCATGCAACCAATGTTTATAATACACTTCCTCCAGCTTCTGGTCGAAGCCATTCCGACAAAAACTTTTATAAATATTTTCAAACTTAGTCAGGAAACGAGCAAGGAGTTTTTCAAGGGAGAATGGTGCGAGGTGTGGCGGCAAGAGAGCGTTGAGTGATGTGGTTGGCGCGGCGTTGGTGGTGTTGAGACCAATGCCAACGACTAAATCGTAGTTTCCGGATGAGTACGAGGAATTGACGAGTATACCCCCGACTTTAACATATTCCTTTTTCCCAGGTTTGGATGGATCTTGAGCATCTAGTCCTGTTAGAGAGGACCCTGTAGAGGAGGAATCAAACTCACAGATATCATTTGGCCATTTCAGCTTGATGGGTACGGTATCATAGCCCTTATCGTATGCATGGATAGCCTCGACAATAGCGATTGCTGCGAGATACTGAATGAAGACAACTGGGGCTTTATTTCCAAGTTCCATGGGGTGTTTCATGCAAAGAGACCAGATCAAGCATCCCAAAGGGGAAACCCAGACGTTAGAGCCACGGCCACGCCCAGCAACTTGGGTTGTGGCTGTAAAAGTAAAACCTGTGGGAAGTCTGGAAAGAAGCTTCGGATTCCTGGGATATGTCAGAAGGAGTCGGATTCAAGTCGAAGAAGGGGAGCTTGCTTTTCCAACATTGTATTAGTACTAGTAACGACCTCTCCATACAAAAGAGTATTTCCGAATTCTTCAGCTTCGCTGGATTTCTCTTGTTGGTAGTGTTTCAAATTGGAGTAGAAGGCATGGTGATTGAAATATGGTGTTTCTTTTGTGCCCGGCCAATCCGTCTCATGTGGAATGAGTCGTTTGGTAATTGCGTTATAATCGATAATTCCATCGCCTGCACCGGCTGACTCGACAGCATTTTTTTCTCTTGCCAAAGATACGACTGATTCTGGGAGCGACTTGACCAAAGATTCAACAGACCAGCTACTCTCTTGACTTTCTAAATGAAATGTGTCGTTTTCGCCCTTGATAATCTCTTCGCCATTCTCCTTATCGATGATTTCATCCCATGAAGCCAATAACTCCGGAACAAGTTGCGGATGAACAGATGAAAGATGAAGGCGAGAAAGAGACGGCACAGCGGATGTTTCTTCGCTTACCGACAAGCCTAACTTCGATAAACACGCTCTTAAAAAGTTTGTTCGCAAATCATCATCTGCAGCCAAGTCCTTTACCAGATCCGAGTACCCAGGTATCTTTAGTGTAGGATCCAGATTCACGGCAGCAAACCTGGAAAAATGTGAGCCAAACGAACAATTATCAGGCAAGCAATACTTACTCTGGATGAGGCCCAGTCAGGATTGCTCCACCTTCGCCAACTTTGCAGTAGACGACTGCCGCTGGATCTTGACCTCCGTCGACGTCAAGAGGATCTACATAGGTAGCCAGCGTTTCAACTCCTCTATCCTTAAACTTCCCTGCATCAACAAAGACTCCTCCGCCATTGTAGTATAATTTGAATTTTTGAGAGCTATTTGCACTGCGAAATGAGTCCTCGACCTTCATCTCTGCAGCCCTTGCTCCTGCCTCACTGTGGTAGACAAATCCTTTAAAAGCACACCCTCGGCAGGTACCCGGGAAGAACTGTAACTCTCGCGAGCCTACAACTTCTAACTGTTTGTTTCCCACCTCAAATTCGCATTTTGAGGTACCATAGTAACCTCCGGCACAGAATCCAAGATAGGCGCCACCTCGTCGCACGTACTGTGAGATACGTCTATTGCCTTCTCCATGGAGAGAACGACAATATCCTTGATCGGCCCCTCCCGGAAACACAAGAAGAGCGCAAGAAGCAGTCCAAGGCTCTTTCAGAATGACGGAATCACTGACGGGAATCACGGCGTAGCTTGGGGAAAGCAAACGCCGTAATGTATACAAGCAGTGGCGAACAGACTCAATTGTACTTCCATTGCCTATCAAAAAACTTAGAATTACCACCCTTGGAACTTTTGATTCTATATACCTGAGTAGACCAGGACATCCATCTTTCTTGCGACCATTTTGTCGCGAATTTATGGATTTGGTCACTGGATCACAACCGAGGTTCGACTACGAGCACAGTGGAAAAGGCTCTTGTTTGGAAGTCCTTGACTTATCACAATCCTCGCCCAAAAGGAAACACGACAGCCAAAAATGACGGATAAGCCGGAAAACAAGCCCCCAGCCGTAGCTGTAGCAGGAGTCGAGGATGAGGATGAGCCTGATGATTGGTAAATTTGTTGATCTCAACAACTCGGCTTTGATGCTGATCACTGATTGACCAAATCTTGTAGGGACAAACGAATCTTTAGCACTGGATGCGCGGGTGAGTCGAGGCTCTCAGCCAACCAGCGACGAGGGGGCGATGAGGAGACAATGAAGATATAAATACTGAATAGAATGAAGAGGAGAACTCGAAAATGACTGATTGTTACTTTGAAAAGAAAGATTGGAGACTGTGCAAAGCAGAGGTATGTATATCTTGGCGTGTGGATCACGTGTGGGAATGGAACCACCAAGACTGACTTTTCCAATGAATATGAAGCTTGAGAGATTCAAAAGGTGTTGGAAGAAGCATCAAAATGATCAGAGGACATCCACGAAGGATGTTTGATGTTTGATATTGATCAAGATCCAATGCAATGGAAGTACTCGAGTAGGAACAGGAGCAGGAGCAGGAACAGCAGCATGAGGAGAATTATATGAATCTAAATCATGGCTCCCTCACGACGACCTGATTGGTAGATATTACATTATGATAGATAATAAAACCAGGTTATGAATTATATAACTTGACGTTTAATACGGGTATATTGTTGGTAATCTCGTAATTGCTGCCAAACACACTATAAAAACTATAAAAACTATAAAAACTATAAAAATATGGACATCACTTTGAAGCGCGCCACGCTTTTCTTCGTGAACATTTGATAATCGCGTCCACTGAAAAAAAAACATATTTTCTTCATACATACATCAACATGGCAACAACCATACCCAGGGCTTCACGCTCGATAGCTACTGGTGTAGCTTCATCGGTGTCAAGATTGTCAGCAGTATCAAGGATCGCACGTCAATCAAACCATTTCTCTACAACCTTTCGAAATGCGGCGCTTCCAGCTTCTACCTATACCCCAAGAGCACCGGCTGCAACGAAGCCTCCCGCAAGCTATTCAGCCCCTGCGGCGAAACCAAAGGAGCCAGAAAATGTGATAGATGATCAATCGCCCATCAAGGATATGTCCGCGGGGCTGGCCGACGAACCGCTGGTTTTAGATGAGGGCGACAGACAGGTCGACTGGGCAAGATCGTTTCACGGATTATCAGCCCAGCCATTCTCCAAAGAAGCGGCAGACATCCTACTTGCGCCAATACCTGCAGATGATGTGGAGGTCAAGCCAGATGGTATCATATACCTGCCGGAGATCAAGTATCGTAGAATCTTGAACAGGGCGTTTGGACCTGGCGGATGGGGCTTGGCACCAAGAGGCGAAACAATTGTGACGCAGAAGAGTATTACAAGAGAATATGCTCTCGTTGCTCATGGGCGGCAAGTCTTCCGGTCTTCTACTGTCATGTGGAGATCATAGCTAATACTTTCCTTCTCTGCAGATTGGTGTCCGTGGCTCGTGGCGAACAAGATTATTTCTCCTCCGAAGGCATTCCTACCGCCACCGAAGGTTGCAAATCGAACGCCTTGATGCGCTGCTGCAAGGATCTCGGCGTGGCCAGTGAGCTTTGGGATCCTAGGTTCATCAGGAAGTTTATGAAGCAATATGCGAAGCAAGTTTGGGGTGAACATGTCGTAACGAAGAAGAAGAAACAGTTGTGGGTGAGGAAGGACGACGAGGTCAGATACCCATACAAGGAGTCAAAGTTCGGTGCATAGAGACTTTTGATGACTATATCACGAATGGGCATCTAGTATGAAGGCTTGAATGGCAAGCTGTTGTATGATAGAGGATATATTGATGTTCAGGGTCGCTATCTACATTTCGAGAATCGGAACGAAAAGAACACCCACAGGATAAGAAATCTCCTACACACCAGGCGATTGTCATTTGTACCCAAGCTAAAAGTTGCACTGAATCCTTGATATGTATCGATGGACTTAATGGTAGTACATTAGAGTCTATGCGCCGCAATTCCCTCCTCCAGGCTTCTTTCTGCCTTCCTCGAATTATGAAACCAGTTGACTTTTTCATATGTGTTTTGGTAAGCTTGGATGTGAAAATTTAGGTTGAAGATTTGGATTCGCATCAGAGTCTTTCATCTCAGTACTCGAACCGATTCGAATCTAATTCGCCATTCCAGGCTTGGACAATTATGCTCCTTTCGTCCTCTGCCCAGCACGGCTTCCTAGATCTTAATCTTTAGCAAACCCCCAAGCCCTCGAGTAATCAATCACCTTCCCTTTCTTCCCCTCTTCAACCTTCGCCAAGATTCCCCCTTTAGCACCAACTTTCCTCAAA